>JBBIGC010000145.1:17063614-17074330 GCA_037576955.1 Lepidarchus adonis
GTGTGTGTGTGTGTGTGTGTGTGTGTGTGTGTGTGTGTGTGTGTGTGTGTGTGTGTGTGTGTGTGTGTGTGATATTATAATTGCTTTGGATATAATGCTGGAATTCTTACCCTAAGCACATTTATAAAGGCATCAATATCTTCCTCTAGTGGTGCCCCCTCTACAGGAAGTGGGAGTCTGTAATATCTTTTCAAAAAAGAAAAAATAACATTTCCAATGATGTCTTGTGGTCTGACTAGAAACATAGTAGTACCAAAACATAGTAAAACATTTGTTTTATCTATTAAAGAAGTGCTCAAGTTTAAAGTTCTGTATTGTACAGCGTTTTCAATGTGTTTCCTTGTGCTTAGATTTAAGACATGATTAAAATAGAAGCCACTGAGCACTTGAACTACAGATGTGACAGGCAGAGGTGTTGAAAAATATGAGATTTCCTTTAAAATGCTTATTTAAACTTACCTGTGAGAAGGCAAAGTGAAGAGTGGTCTTCTGTAGACCTCCTCAGTCACATGTATGTCCTCCTCACACACAATCCTGACATGATGTGGCTCATCATTAAAGTGCTCAATGTTATTATAAACATATAATATGTTCTCATTGAGTTTAGCAAAATCACATAGCTGAAAAGAATATGGAAAAACAGTTAGTTGGAAACAAACTGCACATGTGAAGATGCATAAATGACAGAACCACTGTGGTAGTTATATTTCATGAATCACGAAGACATGTCTATAACCTGCCTCTTTCCTGATGGAAAGCTCCAGCTGCTCTGCTCTAAGCCCTCCTTTTAAGTGGTGTAGGTTCTCATGAAGGTTCTCTTTCCTTCTGGGAGTGTATGAAACAAAGTCCTTATCCAGATGGAGGAAGACAATTGGCTCTTCCCGCACACAGAAGAATATCATCTCCTGTGCACATGGACTTTCTGTTTAGGTGGATAAAATCTTAACAATGTGCATGGTAATGAATTATATTATGAATACCAGCTTTGTCTAGTCCCTAGACACTGACCTCATAAGACTCACTCTCCAAACTCTGGAGGACCTGTTTGAAACCATTCAGGCTGGGCTGGCCCATACCATAGAGAGGATAGCTTCCCTTGGCCTTACGGAAGTTAGGAGCCCCGAAGCTTCCTGCAGTGTTTAAGACATCTGCTCTTCTGTTCATATCCTGAACCATAAAAAACTCTCCCTGGGTAAAAGAAGACATATAAAGTAGAAGCATGATAGGACATGTTTTAAATCGAACTAGTTGATATATTGAACAACACAGAATATGAAGAAACAGAATGTGCTGGTCTTACTTGTCTTCTTATAATGTTTATAATGTTACCATAATTAAAAACTTAATGTGAATGATATAAGAATTATATAAGAATTATGTTTAAAATTTCTGTTTCAAACCACACAGAGTCAAAGAATGAAAAATAAACGTTAGAGACCTGCAGCTTGAAATTTAGGTGATGTGTACACTTTTTTAGGCTTGTATGTAAAACCTCAGACTTCCTTCACAGAGATGAGCCAAAAAGCCTATGACAGTTCTACCTGAATATACAGTATGTCCTGTAGAAGCAATTTGACAGTGTATATGCCTTCAAACTACTTAAATTCAAATTTCAATTGTCATACGTTACTACCTTTTCCTCTTTTTAGGTGGATTTGTGTAATATAGCTTGAAAAAAACATGCTTACCAGCACTAGGTAATGCTCAGGCATTGTATCAGATATTTTCCCCACTGTGTAGTTGGCTGACAGGACGCTATCATGAATTTGAAACTCTTCCCGACAGTTATATCTGTTAAAAGAGATTTAGTTCAAGTGAACTTATAGTTGTTAAAGCTTGTTACATTGTTGGGCTAATAGTTCAGTGTTAGACTGAAACAGGAGTGATGTTGTAAATGTGCGAGAAACAATAATTCTGAGATTAGTACTTACGTGATGACTACTGGGGCAACCTTGTTGGTGATGATGGACTTGGCTTTGCTGTTAGGAATGTTCAGTCCCTGCAGGGAGCTGCTACTCAGCGAACTTCTGTCTTCAGCCATGCTGTTTCCCTGGTGACCAGTTTGATGTGTAGGTGCCACCAACGCAGGCTGGGATCCAGCACTGACAGTAGTACCCATGATACAAGCAGAACTGCAATGAGACCACACAGTGACGGATTTTCACTGGAGAAAACATAAAAATACAGACTCTAGAACTACGTTAAGCATTTTTAAAACATACACTTCAAACACTGAACATAAATTGGCACTGAACCACAGTTAGAAACTTTAAAATTGTAGCGATACATCCTAGAGTGTCTCTTGTCAGGGGGTCAGTTTTTCATCTCATTTTAGCTGCTGATTTGAAAAAGAAACGTCTTACGGTCTAACGGCTGTGCTGCTTGGGCTTGTGTCCTTTGCTCTCTGCTTCTTCATGTCAGACATCTTCAAGGTTTTGTAAAAGTTTGAGTTCAATCCAGTCAGAACAGAACAGAAAGGCCTTTTAGAGTTCTCTCTCTGTTGCTAGCAGTTTCTTCTGAACATAGTACACCATATTTTCTGAATGGCAATGACAAAAGGCAACAAATATTTTGCCACTCTTGTCGTCTGGCTTTCTGGTTCTTTTCTCCCAGTGGTAGAGCTGAAATAGCAGCTCTTGAGGGGACAAGGGAGAAATACTGTACATCTGGCAGCCAGAAGGCTGGGTGGGCGGCTCCAGACATTTGCAGGACAGCCTCCCTCATGGAACAGATCCAGAACAGAAACTCTCTCACACCATCACTCAAATGTCACTGAGTGCCAAAAAAACAGACAGAACTCAAGAACTTTAATGGTCTGTGGCGTTGCCTAGCTATGAAGCACATGTACATCATCTGAGATCCACTTGGACACAAGGAGATGATCATGTGATGAATCTTTCTCACATAAGATGTAATTATGATGGTAAGAGTAATGAATAGGTATAAAATGTTATCCCAGTGTATCCTGTGTACTCACAGAGCTGATTGGTCTGTTCAAGGTCTGGAGAGTGTATCCTTGGCATCAAGTGAAATGCTGCCCTTTTCAGGGGGCTTGATTTAAATTCCAGTTGTGTCACAGAGAAGTGAAAAATAGCAAAGAAGAAAATTTCTAAATATGGCCAGGAAAAGCCCCAGGATGCTTTTGTTCGATGTCATGCAGATAGAGGAAGGATATGAGCACCAAAGAGCCTTGGGGGTCATGGAGGGGGTTGCTAATGATTGACATATCCTTATTCTAACAAGTGTATAGAGAATTTGAGAATAATTCTCAAACGTTCATCCAACACCACATCATTGCGGTCCTTTATATTGTGCATTCATTTCATAAACAGAACAGAAACATGAAAGAAGATTAGACAATAATGAATCCTTTACCGCAAAAACTAAATATTTAGGAGATATTAGGGTTTCATGAAAGACTGTAATATGTGCTGTATATACTTATGCCACTACATAAACTTTCTGTAAAAAATACTTTATTAAGTATTTTAACAAAGTTGTAAGTCTACAAGATCTTTATTTTATTTTATCTTTATTTTCTGCTTTCTAGAACAGAGTAGTACAAGCCACGGCACAGTAAAGGCACTGTTAACATGCACTGTATCCAGTGCCCTTAATTAACACAAATAAATACTAATTGCCAATACTAGCAAACACAGTATCTGAAATGACAAGGCCTATGACTGACTAACTGACTATGCCAATATGACGGCTTAAAAACACTGCATAAAGCACATACTCACCGCTCTCCAATTTCACTCCCAAAGTCTTCAACTCATTAAACGCTGATACCACTATACACATAGAACATGAATCTGTCTGATAGGAAAAGTACATATTATAAAACAGATTTCTCACCTAGTCTCTTATACACCCATGTGATCCTCACTGTTAGCCTGTGGTGGAGAATGAAGCTAACAAGTGATCCAGTTTGAGTTTTGCATGTCAAATTCTTTCAGAAATGATCTCCCTCTTTTTTGCTCTCGACTCTACTGGTCCTCAGTTGTGCAGTCAGGTGTGAACACTACTGGGCAGCCTAAGTGGACTAGTCCCAACATCCTTCAGTGTTGCGGCCAAGGTTGGTTTACACAGAGAGAGGAACAAGAGAAGAGAGAGGGAGAGTGAGGGGGTGTGTGCACTCATTCAGCCTGCCTCTCAACTCATAATGAGTGCATATATGAGAGGGGGATGTGGGGGTGGACCCTTGTCTCAAGCCCTGACCAATCAGTAGCTCCATCTCCTGGAAACATAGCGCCCACCCAAGAACGTGCTTTAATGTGGGAACACAGAGTGTGGAGAGGATTTATAGTGAAAGCAAAGAGGAGTCAACAAACTTGCATTAAAAGGCCCCTGTAGAACAAAAAACTACGCTGGCAGTGTCTTTAGATGACTCAGTCTGACACCATACAGCAAATCCATAGAACCATAGGAGACTGTATGACAGCTTGTCTGATAAAGCTGCCCACAGCGACATGCACACTCAAAAGGATCTGCCTTTTATAAACTCCTGCTAATTCAGAAGGATATACAGAGATCTGAATGCCACAGATTTTTTTTCTGGCCTATTTTTAAGCACCAGTGATTAAGCAAACAACTTTTTTTGCTAATTTGCTTATTGTGCTAATGTCACTTTCGTTCGCATAGACAAACAGCTTTGGTTTTACTGCCAGTTTCTTTCAGTGGTTTTTGTCTTGCTTAAATAAATTCTTTTTAAGACGTGGCGCCTTTCACTGGGTTGATAAAGAATACCCTCAGCTTGAACTGCCTGCTGGTGTGCTATGGACAGTGTGTTGCCATGGGTTTCCAAGTAACCAAGCACTCCTGGAGAGTCCTTCATATACTGTAGTTTCAGCAGCATGAGCCTCATACAGCTGGAAAAGCCAGCAAGACACGAACACAAGGTTTTACTTTCTCTCTTCTGTATTTACTGTGTACAATTCTGATAATATCCTCCAATATCAGGTTACACGTCTGCAATCTCTAACAACTGATAGCAAGGTGCTGGCAAACTGTAATGTAAAGATATAATGCTTCTTATAAAACATGACACTGGGAAATCAGAATTGTTGGACAAAAATGTTGTTTCAATACAGCAGCTACAACCTCGCTTTGGACTTCAGCATTTACTTTGCCATCACTCCACCTAGTGGTAATATGAGGTAACCAAATTTCATGATCAAAACTTCAAAAGTAAAAACATTTCATACCAAGCCCATGACATACACAGACAAACAGGGAAAAAAAGCAAATAAGTCAGTACATTACAGACTTTTATTGATTTTGCTGTAATTGTGTCTATTGGCATTGGCATTTTATTTCAATGGAATAGTTTTCAATTTTACAGGGTCTCAAAATCATACAGAAAATACAACTTTGTGTCAATTTTTATATGCAACATGACAAATGTTCAAACCAGAAAATCCATTACTCATATATCACCTTGGATGGGGAATGTGTAGATTCTAATGGACCTAGCCATTTAAAATGACACTTGAGAGTTAGGGGTCAAAAAGACTTGGATTTGACAGCTTGCATCAACAGCAGTATAATGAGCAACGGTTCTTTCTGCTTTCATGCACACTTCACTTTGAATGCTATACCTAAAATGTTTTTCAAATGCGCATTTCCTGCTAAATAAACGGTTGCAAAATCTGACTGATTAGAGTTGGTCGGGTTTAGCAGACAGTTCACCAATGAGCTATGAAATCCAAATTCTTTGTTGATCAAATCACTGATCATATTACATCCATTACTGTTGCAAGCCCAAACCTTTCTGCCTTCAAAGGGAAAAAAGAATAACCAACATGTCTCCAAAAATATAGATGTATTCTGTTAAAACAAACAATCTTGATCTGAAATCCACAACAGGGAAAGAAACACCTGTCTGGAATATAGGGGAAATGGGACTGAATTAGTTATAGTCACAGCTGCTAAGCTTAGTAAAGTAAGGCATGGGTAGAGACCTTGCACAAGAGACCATTATGAAAAAAAATGAGAAAAAAAGAATGATTTAAGCACAAAAGGTGTAGAATAGAGAGAATGAGTTGTATTCTCTTTTAAGCCACTTTTAAAGAATCTCTTGTGAAAATCTGAAATCTCAATTTACTATGAGTAGGCATGAAACAAAAAATGAGAAACTTCATAGAAAGATGACATTTTAGAATGCCAATATCTGAGCTTAGGATAAGAAACTCAAACTATATGCATAGAGGAGCATTGGAAATGTTCAATTCACGCTTCAAAGACCTTTGATCAATCAAAACAAAAAAAAATAAAAAAATTCAACATTGGGTCATCACAAAACTATCCATCATTTCAAATGCTGCTTGATCACAAAGATTACAACAGCATAGTCAGTGATGGAGAATAGCAGAATAAATGACCCGATGAGACTTCAGTGCTTTTCTACCATCGATTCTGTAATGAGGGTTTGATAACATTGTAACAATCTGAACATGACTGTAGACGTCATGGCGGTTATTAGTTTTACACAGTTCCCTGTTATTTTACCTGTAAAAGCACTAAAAGTAATGTTTGTTAGGTACTTGATGTAAGTGCATCTTGAGACCAGCTCTGGTTCTGGGAACCTTTCCATACATTACTTACTTATAAAGCATATTCAATCCTTCACTCGGTCCAAAGCTGTGCATGTTGTCATTACCTTTGACCAACAACTAAATTGGGGTCACTTGAAGAACAGTATTTGTTGCCTTTCAGACTCCGTGACCACAAAGCTGATGGTGATGCTTCAAGTATCATCAGGATTCGCTCACAATTCAAAGGCAGGGACAACCTATATTGCTAGCAGGATGAATCAGATATTTGAACACATTCTCACTAGCTAAAGACAATCTGATCAATCAAAATATTTTTGTTATAACAACAGATTATTGCATGAAAGTAAGAAAATAAGAATGAACTGTGAATAATCAATATAGGTTAGTCGACACTGGACCAGATAATTTGGAAAAGTTTTTGGAAAGATGGTAGATAACTCAAACTCTCATTTAAAGATTTATGGTCAGTGGCTCATGTTTATAAACTACCACCTTCCAGGGCAAACTTTAAAAAAAAATTGTACATGACCAAAATAGACATTATATATGAATTAAATGTCATTTTGAATCAAAATGTAGACTGTTAATCCTGCTGTCCCTAGTTAACTTTCCTAGAAATGGTACAGACTAAAAAATAAACTGTTCTGAAAAAGATGATGACAACATGAGGGGTAAAAGAACAGCGCATGTATACTGATGTATAGATATTGGGGTTACAGACACAAAAGACGCATTTTGGGTCCTTATAGAGTATCTAACCAAACTGTCAACTCTGAAAACCTAAATTACTATGCATAAATCTCTGACGGCTGTTTTGCAAGTGAATCTGCTTCCATAAACTGTTGTTTTCGGGCACTTAAAATACAGACGTTTTCCATTGTAGTGTGGCTTAAGCAAGTGTAGCTGTTGGCAGCCCTGAAACCCTAACAAACCGAACCGTTTGTTAACTTTCAGGGCTCCAGCAGTCCTTTGGGCCAACATGAGTCAACTATCCCCATGATTACTTAGCACCCAGCAGCTAGAGAGAGCTAAAGGAGAGGGCTCACAACATTGGTTTCTACAAGCCAAGCCACTGGCATGTCTGTGCCAGGTTATATTCGTTCATTGTGTAGGTTCTTCTTCTTTAGATGTCCATCTCAAACTGAGCATCCTCCCCTATAACAAAAATAGGTAATAGGTAAAGACATCCAGGACATTATACATTGCTACATTTCGTTTAGTGCATGTGTGTTGATGCAGAACATGTATCTATAGAAGGACTGTTACATCTAAAAAAAATTTGAATATTGAAAAAAAAAATTTTTCAATATGTAGCACTACTGAGGTGTAATGGAAGCCCAGGTTGCTTTGATAGGAGCCTTCAGGGCGTCTGCATTTTTGGATTTGGTGTCCCTCATCTTACTCTTGACAATAAACCATAGATTCTCTATGGGGTTCAGGTCAGGCGAGTTTGCTGTTCAATCAAGCACAGTAACTCCTTGGTTGTTGAACCAGCTTTTGGTACCTTTGGCAGTGTGGGCAGGTGCCAAGTCCTGCTGGAAAATGAAATCAGCATTTCCATAAAGCTTGTCAGCATAAGAAGCATGAAGTGCTCTAAGACTTCCTGGAAGATACCGTGTTGACTGTGGACTTCAGAAAACACAGTGGATCAACACCAGCAGATGACATGGCCCCCAAATCATTACTGACTGTGGAAACTTCACACTGGACTTCAAGCAATGTGGATTCTCTCACAAACACTATTACAATATTACATGCTGCTCATCACTAACCTCAATGTGCAATATAAAGTGTAAGTGCAATTACTGCAATTATTATAATTTATTCTATTTATCTTATTTGATTGTAGTCATTAAAAATCACAGTTACCTTTGTAGTTTTATTACCTTTGTATTTTATTACCTTTGTACTTTTATCATAAGATGCATGTTATTTTATGTCACTGTCTCTATGTGCAGTCGCCACATAAGCTTAGGGACAATAAAGTTTTTCCGATTCCTGATTCTGGACCTTGATTTCGAAATGTTATGCAAAATTTACATTCATATGAAACGAGGACTTTGAACCACTGAGCAACAGTCCAGTGCTTTTTCTTCTTAGTCCAGGTAAGATGCTTCTGACATTGTCTCTGATTCAAGAGCGCTTTTACATGAGGAATGTGACATTTGTAGCCCATGTCTAGAATTTGTCCGTGCGTAGTGGCTCGTCATGCGCTGACTCAGTCCACTGCTTGTGAAGCTCCCCCAAATTCTTGAATGGATTTTGCTTGGCAATCCTATAAAGGCTGCAGTTGTCCCTGTTGCTGGAACAACCAGCTTCTTTAGCAATAAACTTTTGTGGCTTAAGGAGTATGAAGTCAATGATGGTCTTCTGGACATCTGTGAAGTCAGCAGTCTTCCTCATGATTGTGTAGCCTCCTGATCCAGACTGAGACCATTTAAAGAGCAAGAAACCTTTGCAGGTGTTTTAAGTTAATTAGCTGATTAGGGTGTTACACAATGACTTTCCAAGATTGAACTTTTTTACAATATTCTAATTTTCTGAGACAGTGAATTTGGGGTTTTATTATCTGAAAGCCATAATCATTGAAATTCCAAGAAAAAGACCTGACATATTTCACTCTATGTGTAATGAATCTATATAATACATGGATTTCATTTTCTGAAAGGAATGTCAAGAAATATTGAACTTTATTATCCATTAAATTAATTTTTTTAGATGTATCTGTAGGTCAAGAGCACATAATATCACAAATGCATATATAGTGTCATTCAGGATAGGTGTATTAAAATAATTTTTAAAAAGAGACAAACCTGGCCCTGGCTTGCCATCATGGTTATTGAAGTTATTGGCCTCGTTTTTCCTGTTCTCATTCAGGACGTTATGGCTAGTCACTCCAGGGATGACCGGCAGGTGTGCTGGAGGAGTCTGGGCAATAGGAGAATTACGACGATCTAACAGGAATTTGCGGTCATAGATGATCCGGGTGCCTACAGACATGATAAATGAATCAGTGAATACCAAAAACCCAGTTTACCCATACCAAAACATCATCCGTAGATCACAACACAGATGTTCAACAGATGTGTACTGATCGAGCTACAGTGTGTCCTCGATTTAATTAAAATTCAATTAACAAACAGGCTTAACTACACACAGTATTGGGGGGGGGTGTTTGCTACAACAGTATAAATGGGAAACATAGGCTTATATAAGAATGATGTACGGTCAGTGCTCTACAGTACTGCGTGGGCTACTGTAAGGAAGAGGATGGTGGTGGTAACTAGACGAACAAAGGTAGATATTACACAACTGCTGTCATCTAACACAGGGCCCTTCTCTACGTCATCTACACTGTAGCCGTCACGACTGTCAATCACTAGGCCGCACAGGAACCAATAGCGGTAGAGGAAGCGAGAGCAGGGGCGGAGCGAAAGCTTGTTATTGTTTTGAGCACGCCAGGCTTCCTGACTAAGCTAGGCCACAGTCCTGCAAAGAGACAAACGATCCGAGTATATTTGTAGACACCAATCGGTACAAACAGGGTGCTCCGAGTTGCTGTTACCTCCCGGGGTAGTTGAAAATAAAGTGCCTCCAGGAGTGGTGCAATAGTCGTGAGGTAGCTGCGTTGAGTCGTTGATCAGCACCGTCCTGGTCGGAATGGCCCTGCTTTCACTAAGCTGACGACTGGACGACATGGCATTAGATTTGGGAGCCCAGAAGTGTCGAACGGTAGTTGTACCCCGCTGGTAGGTGGAACCGTGGGCCCTTTTCCCCTTCTTTCTGTATCTTTCCAAAGCTTTCTTGTCGTTCTTCTTGTCTTCCCGGCCGTCAGCACCGTCCCTCCCTCCGCCAGGCAGGAAGCAAAGCGGCTCCGAAGGATATGAGCTCAGAGCAGGAACTGGACCACGTGTTCAGTGGGACGCTTTCCATTTCAAGTTTGCGCACTTTTCTATATTAGCTCATCTTTCTTCACTTTAGACTATTCATAGGCCATGCAGGAATTATAATGGACATTGTCATTTACAACAAAACAAAGCTAAATTTTCATCATAAAGACGGAAAGTTGTTTATTGTAGTTATGTTTCTTATGTTTATTTAAATTCTTCTGAACTGTAGCTGTGATGTCTTTCACTGATGTTATAGATTGCATTGAGTA
>JBBIGC010000145.1:17085714-17105693 GCA_037576955.1 Lepidarchus adonis
GTCGCGCTCCGTAGTCACGTGAGCAGCCCAACTAATCGATAACCTGCATTCGTTGACAACGAATTTCATTATCGATTTTATCGATTAGTTGTTGCAGCCCTAATTTTACCAAGTTTTCATGTTTAGTCTTGTATACTAATGTTTTCATGCTTTGTCATGTGTTTTCAGTTTCCATGGGCTTTTTCCCTAGCCATGTGGTTTTGTTTGGGTTCCCTTGTCACGTGTCTAGGTCATGTGTTCTTGTCCAGTTGTGTTTAAGTATTGAAGTTCCTTTAGTAGCCATTCAAACCAGTTTGTCAAATTTTGTGTATGTTATCAGGCCAAATCACCGTGGTACGTATAATTTTTTTTTTTTTATAATATAGATCTTTTTGATCATATAATTTGTTTGACACTAAATGGCTTCAGCCAACCACTAACAATGAGTGAAATTAAAGTTTTTGTGTTCTCATTCATATTCTCTTAAAAATGGCCAAGAAATCATACATTCTGTCTTATGAGCACAACTGTAAAATATATATATCTCCTCATTATACTCAACATACAGAAATTTGCTGGCTCTTTATATGTATACATGTACAGTTGAAACCAGAAGTTTACATACATTGTATAAAAAGACAACTTTGAATAATGTGGTATCCTCCCACAAGCTTCTCACAATAGTTTACTGGAATTTTGTCTCATTCCTCCTGACAGAACTGGTGTAACTGAGTCAGGTTTGTAGTTATGGGATTGAGATCAGGGCTTTGTGATGGCCACTCCAAAACATTGACTTTGTTGTATTTAAGACACTTTTTAACCAATTTTGCAGTATGCTTAGGGTCCGTGTCCATTTGGAAGATCCATTTGTGCCCAAGCTTTAACTTCCTGGTTAATGTCTTGCTGCTTCAATTGTTCCAGATACTGTTCTTTTTTCATGATGCATCTATTATGTAAATTGCACCAGTCTTTCCTGTAGCAAAACACCCCCACAATATGATGTTGCCACTCATGTACTTAACACTAGAAATAGTATTCCCAGGCTTGAAGGCTTCCCCCTTTTTTTCTCCAAATGTAACGATTGTCGTTGTGGCCAAAAAGTACAATTTTAGTTTCATAGGATCACAGGACATGTCTCCAGAAATTAAGGTCTATGTCCCTGTGTGTAATCTGGCTTTTAATGCCGCTTTTTGAGTAAAGCCTTTGAGCACATGTCAGTATAGGACTTAAATGGATAATGTTACACTCTTACCAGCTTCAGCATTATCTTCACAAGGTCTTTTGCTTTTGTTATGGGGATGATGCGCACATTCCGCACCAAAACACTTTCATCTCTGGAACACAGAACGTGTCCTTCCTGAGCTGTATGATGGCTGGACATTCCCATGGTGTTTATACTTGTGTACAATTGTTAGAACAGATGAACGTGGCACAGGCATCTGGAAATTGTACCCAAGGATGAACCAGTCTTGTGAAGGTCCACAATTCTCTTACTGATATCTTGGCTGATTTCTTTTGATTTTCCCATGATGCCACAATAGGAAGCAGTGTGTTTGAGGTGCCTTTAAATACATCCACAGGTGTGCCTCCAATTAACTTAAATGTCAATTAACCTATCAGGAGCTTCTAAAGCCATTGTCATCATCTGTGCTTTCCCAAATAGTTTAGAGACATAGTAACCTTAGTGTATGCAAATTTCTGTCTTTGAAGAAAGTAATTCTCTTTTTATACAGTGTATGTTAACTTCTAGTTCCAACTTTATATGTACAGTATATACACACACATTCCACATGTACTGCACTTTTCAAACCCCACAATTTGTGTGGTTAAAAACTTCTTTTTGAGATATTCCTTGGGGGATTTGCTGATGTGCTTAGAATTATTACTGTTTAAATGTCTGTCTCTGGTTCAACTTTAACTTCTGGATAAATTACCTCACATAATCTTCAGTCTTTGATATGATGCAGAATTCTTAGCGAAATCACTTACTTGACTCTAAGGTATAATCATTTGTTTCTGTATACACACTGTATTAAAGAGGGTAATGTTTGCTTGTTTAAAAATGTTAAAAAATGCTTGCTTTGTCACATGACTCTATTACCCAGACCCAAATTGTCTTCCCAAACAATCCGCAGTAAACGCCTGTCGAGCAAGTTTTTCGAGTATAAAAGCTGTTCTGTTAGCATGAAGTGCTGTACTTTTAAACAAAATTCTCTTCCTCATTTCTCAAAAAAACTTGCTCAAAGTGAGCAAAAGAGTTTAAAACTAGCAATTGCCTATGATAACACTGCACATGTGTATTTTTATAATTAGAGCTGTTGTCTTTTGATCGGTAGACATGTTGTTCAAATTTTCAACAACAATTTTTCATGTCTTTTTTTCCAGTTGACAAATGGTTCTATTATGAGAAGTGATGAAAGACCAATGCCACTTGGATGGACCAGTCTGATCTCATCTGTTTGGAGTGAGCATAGGTAGAGATGGTAAACAAGTTCTAGGAAGTGTCATGGTAGCAGTAAGGAGTTAATGTGTCTTGCTAAATTAATTTTCGTGTATTTAATCAAGGGGTTACAAGGTTAGATAATGTATGCTGTTTAACAGTTAGTAAAACAGTCTGGTCAAACTCAGGTACTGTTTGGTTTTCTCAATAAAGTTATGTTCTGTTATTACACATTTCTCAAATTATTTCCATCTGTGTTTATTAAAATTGCAATATGTTGAAGTCATGAAAACATTTTCTTGTTTTGAAGTTTGGCACATGCATATACCGTAACAATGGAACATCATGGAAAAAAGGAAAAGGCAAATTACTGGCATCTGTTTATAGTATATTGTGCTACATATTGTTCCAAAAAATCTGCCCATTTCAACAGGAGGACTGCAGATGGTGTAGGAACTCAACTGCAGAGGCTTCTCCTGCTTTCCAAAGCAATTTGTCAGCCACAGGAGGGCGGTGTTCAGTTTCACCAAAAGGCATTTCACTATACGTGGCTACTGTTCGATGTCAGCGTTTTGTTTACTTAGATATGTACACTTGAAATTGGCCACTACACTTTACCGACTTGGAACTGATCGTAACCGATTCTACAGCCCAGTATTTGGTTAGCTCGGTAATTTTTCCCAACGCACATTTACAACGAAGAAGCTGACAGGGGGTCGAAAGGCACGTAGAGGTGGGTTATATTCAGATGGCTTCTTTAATTCGTAGCTGTTTAATTGTTACAGAACATGTATCTGTAACATGTAAAAACATAAGAGTAATGGCGGTTATTTGAGTACAAGCGAGTGTGAGATACATTTGATCATTCAAGTTACCTTTTATAAGTACTACGGTACCCAAGAGAATATTCTACACGTATTTCTGGTGTTTGTGGTATAAGTTTGTAAACTGTGAAGCCGCTGCTGCCTTTCTCAGTTCAGTAGTTTACTATAGGTTGTTGACGTTTTGCAGAATCAGTCGCTATCTGACGGTTCAGTGTAAAATGTTTAAACAGGATTACCACAGTTCAGATTTTGCTCAAAGACAAAACATTATTTTAACTGTGGGCCTTTTGGTTTTCAAAAAGTCTAATTTGAGTGACAGATGTGTCTGTGTGTCATGGCTGCATGGTGTCATGTAGCGAGTAGGCTACCCCCCCAGTCCGTAAAAATAGTTGTGAAAGTTGTGTGTAGGACACCAAACGAATAGACTAGAGCCCTGTGTTTTTACTCTAAAATAAAACGTCTGCCCGAAGCACGTGAGCACTGTGGACCATAATCCAACAGTCATGCAGAAAGTTTTAGCAGCTTTGTGAAAGTGCTGTTCGTGACGTGCTTACTCGTAGATTTACCTAAAGCGCTTTGTTACCAAGGTAATGCGGAGCTGTGCTGTGGTCTACTGTTCGCTGGTAGGGCAGATATACAGGGGGACGTGGAAGACCTGACACTGCTTATATCTGTTTATTTTCTTATGTCTTTTATAGAATCGCAGCAGAATGTCTTTCATATGGGACTGGTTCTACAAGGGATTCAGTGGTGTATTACACATATTAGGTAAAGTAAAGTGAGGGAGGGTGCGGTGGTAAGATAAAGTTGCTTAATACTTAAGTCAAAGAAAGAAATAAGTGCAAAACTGATTTGATGCACATTAAAAAACTGTGCTATTGCTTAATGTTTAAAATGTCTGAGGGAAAAAATGTAAACGTTTGGATGAAAGTAAAAAATAATTTATGTTCAGTGTAATGATCATATAAATATTACCAACATTATACAAAAGTTTCATGTTTTTTATATTATATATTGTGAGATAGATAGATAGATAGATAGTTCGATAGATAGAGGTAGTTCATTAGAGGTCATTCAATGTAACAATATAAAGAAATCATTTTTGAAATAATTAAAAAAAACTGATGATCATGTCTGTGACCTTATCATTAAAATGACCCCTAAAGACCCATGTGGTGTTGTAGCAAGATGAGTTTATCTTTCAAATATTAGATAATTTGACCTTTTCTTGGTGTGGTACCCATGTTACAGATTACTGTCATTCAGTGAAATACCAAAATGCAGTTTTTAGGGGGAAAAGTATACGTTGTAAATAACTTTATTGGCTTTAGGCTTTTGCTACACTGAATGGCATTTACGTGGGCATCTTCTGCAAACTGTGGAAAAAATGTGTGATGGTGATTTTTACTTAGAAATTATTAAAGTGATATAAACTGAAAATAAGAAAAGTACACATTCCTCAAAGTTTTACTCAAAATGTGAAAATGAGTATAAAGTAGTTACCCACCTGTAGTTGTAGCATTTATCAGCCTTAGAACTAAGTTCTAAGTGAAACCTGGGACTACAAGAACTACTTCACACTCCTGTTTTTTAGGACTGTACAGAAAGACTGGAAAGCTGGTTTTCCTTGGGTTAGACAATGCAGGAAAAACAACATTACTGCATATGCTTAAAGATGACAGACTGGGACAGCATGTTCCAACTCTTCATCCAAGTAAGTTACTCATTATTTTGGGTGCATCGGATAGAAACTACAGGAGAAAATGCAGTGAAAAGCTTTGTAAATGTACACACTTAGAAATATATACCGGTAACATAAAATCAACGTGTATTGAGCGTTAATCTGTGTGATGTAATTTCTTTCAGCTTCAGAAGAGCTGACTATTGCAGGGATGACTTTCACTACATTTGACCTGGGAGGTCATGCACAAGGTAAAAATACAAAACATTTCTGAAAAAGACTTCATAAAGGATGAGGCAGAAAGATTTCTACCCCCAGTAAAGTCAGTTTCTATAGCGCAGAATGGGTTTTGTCTGTATGATTGGAAAACTTTTTGTTGTGTGGAGTTTCCAGCTGGTAGTTGGTAAATGTGCATTTGTTTTCCAACACCAGCCAGAAGAGTTTGGAAGAATTACTTACCAGCCATAAATGGAATAGTCTACCTTGTGGACTGTGCCGACTATGACCGTCTACTTGAAGCTAAAGTTGAGCTAGATGTAAGCTAAACTACTTTTGTTTTTGTATTTTTGTTTTTTTTGCAAGGCGTAAGTTGTATGAAAACTATTAATAATTGCTTTTTCATTGTATACAATTATGTATGATAAATCATAGGCTCTGTTAACTGACGAGACCATCTCCAATGTGCCAATCCTCATTTTGGGAAATAAAATTGATCGACCAGAGGCAATAAGTGAAGATGCTCTTAGGGAAATGTTTGGTCTGTATGGACACACTACTGGAAAGGTAATAAAATATTTATTAAATATTTCCTTGTTAGGTATGATAAAAAAAATTTAATCTGGTGTTGGAAATTATTTTTTCAAAGTGAGGCAGAGTAAGCATATTATTTCATATCTAAATAACAATTTATTACATTACTGACTGCAATTAATGATTTTTGTGTTTGGCCTTAGGGGAATGTGTCATTGAAAGAGATGAACCTGAGGCCAATGGAGGTTTTCATGTGCAGCGTTTTAAAGAGGCAAGGATATGGGGAAGGTTTCCGGTGGCTTTCTCAGTACATTGATTAGTTATCAGTATTAGTGTTCTTGAACAATTTAATACCCCACTTATCCCTTTTTATTAAGGGTGCAAACTCAGGAGAAAAAATCTATTTTAACAAAAATAAAAAGTGAATATGCTAGTAAGAAATTATTTAAACTGAGCCATAAAAAAATAATTTTTCTAGACTGGAGGAATATATCTTATTGCAAAACTGGTAACTGACAAGCAAAATTTGCATGTAGATTGTTGTGTATTTTACCCATTTAAAATATAAAGAAAGAATGAATGTATTTTGTAGTTTTTCATAGAACAATATCACTTTTAAGAGACAAAAGAATACCTATCAAGAACTTAATGTGTTTTACATACCCTGCCATAGAAATATGTAATACATGTTAATATACCTTCAGTGGTGACTGTATAATCAGTTGGAACTAGATAATTAATAGTTGTGCCAACATATATATTGATGTTATTGGAGTGAAATGATCAATTACAAAAAAGACTATGCAATAACTAGGCTTTTATACATATTTTTTGGAATATAAACCTTCATTTTGTCACCTTTGTGCCTTAATGTTGGGAGTGAGTTAGTACAGTTTTTCCATCTACATTACAAGAAATGCTTGATCGCTTCACTATGGATTTGCAATGCTGTTTACATGCTTACAAATCACTTAATATTTGCAGCCAAACTACTTCATGGTGAAACTCCAGCACGGTTGCTTAATATTTAAAAATAGCTTAAATTTGTATTTCTCTAAGGCAGCATTATTGTACCACCCCTACTTACAAAAAGGTTGGGATGCTGTGTAAAATGCAAATAAAAACAGAATGCAATGATTTGCAAATCTCATCAATATTTTCTTCACAATAGAACACAGAAAACATCAAACTATTAATCTGAGTTAATCTACCATTTAGAATTTAGAATGGTATTTAGAATTTGTTGACCGCAACATGATTAAAAAAAATTGGACAGGACTACAACAGTCCTTTAACATTTGGAACTGAGGAGACCAGTTGCCGGACCTTTGGGATTGGAATGTTGTCCAATTCTTATCTGATATACGATAAGAAAAAACTTCTCAAAAGTCCTGAGTTTTCATTGTCATATTTTTTTTTCATGATGCACCAAATGTTTTCAATCAGTAAAAGGTCTGGAAGTCAGGCAAGTTAGTAGAGCACCCAGACTATTTTACTATAAAGCCATACTGTTGTAATTTATTCATTTTGCAGTTCAGTAAAATAAGGCTTCATATGGCATATGTTGCTCTTAGTTCTGTATATACAGTGGTGTGAAAAAGGGTTTTCCCCTTTCTGATTTCAGAAATTTTTCAGATTAAATATTAGTTGAAGAAAACACAAGTAAACACAAAATGCGGTTGTTATTATTATTATTTTATTTTTTTAAGAATTTTATTATTAAGAGTGAAAAAAAATCCAAATCTACATGGCCCTGTGTGGCAACGTAATTGCCCCCTAAACCTTATAAATGTTTGGGACACCCTTAGCAGCAACAACTGCAATCAAGCATTTGCAAGAACTTGCAGTGGGTCTTTTACTGCTTTTACTACTCATCTTTGCAGAATTGTTGTAGTTTAGCCACATTGGCGGGTTTTCAAGCATGAGCCACCTTTTTAAGGTCATGCCACAGCATCTCAATAGGATTCAGGTCAAGACAACGTCATTTTGTTTTTCTTCAGCCAATCAGTGGTGGACTTGCTGGTGTGTTTTGGATCATTGTCCTGCTGCAGATTCCAAGTCTGTTTCAGCTTGAGGTCACAAACAGATGGCTGGACATTCTCCTTTAGGAGACAGCAGAATTCACAGTTTTATTTATCACAGCAAGTCTTCCAGGTCCTGAAGCAACAAAACCGCCCCCGACCATAACACTACCACCACCATATTTTACTGTTGGTATGATGTTCTTTTTCTGATATATGGTGTTACTTCTACGCTAGATGTAATGGGACACACACCTTCAAAAAGTTAAACTTTTGTCTTGTCCACAGACTATTTTCCCAAATTTCTTGGTGATCGTCAATATGTTTTATGGCAAAAATGGTTTTTGTCTAGGCACTTGGCCATGCAGGCCATTTTTGCCCAGTTTGTTTCTTATGGTGGATTAATGAACACTGACCTTAACTGAGGCAATTTAAACCTGAAGACCTTTGGATGCTTTGGAGTCGTTGCTGTGCTCTTGGGGTAATTTGCCACTCCTGGAAAGATTCACCACTGTTCCATATTTTCGCCATTTGTGGATAATGGCTCTCACTGTGGTTCACTGGAGTCCCAAAGCTTTAGAAATGGCTTTATAACGTTTCTAGATTGATAGATCTCAACTGCTTTCTCTCTCATTTGTTTCTGAATTTATTTGGATAGCTACATGAGCTTTTGAGGATGTTTTGGTCTACTTCACTTTGTCAGGCAGATCTTATTTAATTGATTTCTTGTTTGAGAACAGGTGTGGCAGTAATCAGGCCTGGGTTTGGCTAGAGATTTTGAACTTCGGTGTGATGAACCACTGTTATGTTTTAATGGGGGGCAATCACTTTGTCACACAGGACCATGTAGGTGATAACAAACCAGATGACCCCTATCCTCTTTAGTCCGTAGGACACAGCCTCTGTATTTTCCAAAAACAATTTCAAATTCTGATTTCTCTGACCACAGTACAGACAACAGTACGTTTTAAAAAGCTTTAGCCTATAGAAGATGGCTGTGTTTCTGAATCATGTTCATATATAGCTTGTTCTTTGCATGAGATCTTTAACCTGCATTCGTGAAGCTGTGTTCTCTGACAATGATTTCTGCAAGTGTTCCTGAGCCCATGCAGTGATTTCCATGAGAGAATCATGCCTGTTTTGAAAGCAGATCTATCTGAGGGTCTGAAGATCATGGGCATCCAGTATTGATTTCCAGCCTTATCCGTAGCACACAGAGAATTCCCCAGATTCTCTGCATCTCTTGATGATATTATGTACTGTAGATTATTAGCTATTGAAAGTTTTCACAATTGTACATTGAGGTACTGAAATTGTTCCATGATGTGTAGATACAGTTTTTACAGATTGGTAAACCTCTGCCCATCTTTATTTCTGAGAGACTCTGTAAGATACTCTTTTCATACCCAGTCATGTTACTGACTAATGGCTAATTAATGTAATTAGTTGCAAAACATCCCTTCAGCTGTTTTTAGTACCACTAATGTTTCAAGACCCTTGATGCCCAGTCCCAGCTTCTATTAGATGCGATGTTGCCATCAATTTTAAAATGAGTCAATATTTTTCAAGTAATATTGATAAGTCAAATTTTTTAAATAAGTTTTATTGTGTGTAAATTCTTGATTTATGAGATTTGCAAATCATTGCATTTTGTTATTATTTACGTTTTATGCAGTGCCACAACTATTTTTGGAAATGGGGTTATAGATATATAACTTTATTTTAGGCAATGTGCCTCCACATTGACCTGGTTTTCAGTGTTAAACTGCCTGATTTATTTGTGCAATAATAAGTACTTTTTGACTATCTCTTTTGCAGTTGCACTTGTGATATGAGAGTACATGAAAAATAGAACAGCCTTTCAGATAAAGATTACTTGTGCAATACAAAGGTCAAATTAACAGGTCACTTCTCACTTGCAATATTCGTACATATTGTGAAAATAGGACACTTGAAACTTGAAATCATGTTTATTTTGTTAGTGGCACAATTTATTGCATGCTTATGGGGAGCTAAAAATATAAATTAATCTTTTTGATTATGATTGTATGTTATGTTTATTCTTTGTCATGCCCATTTACCTGCATTAAAATTGCATTTAATCAAATAAATTATATTGCAAATCAATTGTAGGGGAGATTCAGATATTACAGTATGTCCTTATTACAGTAAAACCTTATTCTGCTGAACATGTAATATTGGGTGATGTATGTAGCAATAAACTAGTTATTTTTGTGTGCAAATACAACGCAGGCATTAATAAACTGGTATGTGTATGTTTGCGTGTGTGTATGTGTTTATTTAATTTACCAAATATATATGACATAAACTGTAATACCTGCATCCACTATGTGCTTCTCTGTGTGCCATAAAGGGATCATTTGAAAGGTTAATCTGATTTGCACAATGGTTTACATAACGTACAGTCTCAAACTGAACTGAAATACTCAAAATAATATAAAAACAATATCATGTTTTGATTTATGATTACTACTACTTTGTTTTATGATTTGTCATTTCAGTTGCATTAAAATTAAAATAAAATGTAATAACATTATATATTTAATGCATGTCAGATTCATGCATCATGGGACATGAGGTAACAGGAGACAGGATTTCAGCTCATATTAGTGTATACACTAAATGAGCAAAGAGAGTTCTACAAACTGTCCAACATTGCTGATGGATTGTCACACTTGAATCGAAAGAAAGAAAGCCAGCCTGCCTCTATTACTCACTCTATTACTACTGTTTGCATAATTGGTTTGCATTACTGGGAGTTCAAGTTTGTTAAAAGAACAACAGATCATTCTTTATTCTGTGATAATTTAAATATCAAAACACATTATTTAAGGCTTATAGTATTTTTAGGAGGACATTAAAGAAAATTTTGGTTAACGTGATAAAATTTAATAGATTTATATGATAAAAGAAATGGACTTGCAGTGACCGCAATAGAAAAAAAACATTGAAGCGGAATGTGCACATATCTTAAACAGGTAATGTCTTAAAAGTTTGGGCATGTATTTAATTTAATTTGTAATATTAAGAAGTACAATAAAGCAGATTACGATTCTTGCTGATCACGTTTTATTTAGCATTTCTTTAACTTCCCTTTTTTTGTTTAGATACTTCTCTGGCCCAATGAGTAATCGCGATACTAGTAGGTCACATAGACTAGCCAATGGGCTACGAGCTGTACACTGACGTGTTTTCCAAACAAAACCTGGAGATATTAATTTTCTTCTGACGAAGCTGTTCCGCTGGATGTGAACTGAATCTCCTGAAATTTTCGGTAGTTTCCTTGTCGACTTTTGGCTCTTTAAAATGTGCCTTGCTTTGGGGATATTTTCGTCCACCAATGGCGTTCTGTTAAATGATTTTAGCGTGTCAGTGGGGTCAAAGTTCACTTCACCATGTCAGTTCTGAAGTAGAGCGACCATAGACTTCTCCACATTATAGACTTATAAATCACAAGGGAGTTTATATTATTTTATTGTTTCCTTTTTTTTTTTAATTTTCTGAACATGTCAGTGGAGCAGGTCTCCTGTGTTGTCACAGTTGCAGAGAGTAGCTGCAGTGCTCAGCTGCGGAGTCCACAGAGCTGTAGCGGAATCATTATAAACGGTAAGTCGGGAGTTGTGCTATGCAGCGGTCTAGTGTTTTCCTCTTTCTTAATCGACAAAGAACGAATAAGCCAAAACCTTACAATTTTGCACGCTAACAACTTCAGTAACAAGATGCAAGTTTCCATAGACCACGCAGACATGACATCTGACGAACACACGATTAGGAGCGTAAGGAACATACGTCAGCGCGCGGAGCTCCTAATGATGGTCAATTGCGTGGAGTTTCAGAGGGCTTTTCAGTCAGTATTTATCGAAGCAGAAAAGTGGAGCTTTTACAGTGGAGAAGATGATGCTGAAAGTGTCTTAGACGCCATTTTTGTAAGTTGGTTTGCAGTTCTGAAAGTGCCAGGCCTGGCTACAGATACCCCTTATAGTACTGTACCATGGATTAACAGTACAGACCTTAAAAAGGGCCATTCTGTCATTGCTTGTGGCTGTCCATTTGGTTCCTTCTGTCCAGATCTCTTCATGAGCACCCTGAGCAAAGGCATAGTAAGTAATTTATCAGGAGAGGAGAATGCATTGATTCTGACTGATGCCCGTTGCCTGCCTGGCACTGAAGGAGGAGGCCTCTTTGTCAGTCATGGAGACAGGCCGCATCTTGTAGGTCTCATCGCTTCACCACTGTGTTGGAAGTCAAATGAATGGATTGGTCTGGCGTTAGTATGTTCTTTCCACTCAGTTTTGAAAAACATACTACAAGCTGTAACTTCTGATCAGTCACTGAGGGAAATCTCTACACTCCTTTTCACTGGCACCCCAGTTCCATCCAGTACAACCCAAAAGCCCGCCAGTGGAAAGTACCCCACAGTGGCTGTGATTGCAAGTGGCCAACTGTGGGGTTCTGGGATACTGATAAACCCATGCGTTGTTTTAACATGCAGACATGTGGTTAATGGAAAATCATCTCTTCAAGTCAGAATTCGTTCCAATGAAAGGTAGTGTCATGCATTCTTTTTATTGAAACAACTTCCAATTTCAAACCGTGCCATCTCTTGACTATGTGATTCAATGCCTTTTGTTTGTCAGATTTCTGACCATAAATGGTCGAGTCCTATATTCTTCAAAGGCATCTTCTCCATATGATCTTGCAGTTCTGCTGCTTCAGGAGCCCTTCTCAGATGTTGTGGTGCCACAGTTCGCTACTCATTTTCACTCTGGTAAGCTTGTATAATTCATGTTAATAATGGCAGCCCAGCTGATAGGAAAGGGGTGCTGGGATTTTGAATAGTTGTGTCATTTACTTTGCTTTTCTAGGCCAGTTCTTTGGTTACAGTCTTGACATTTGTTTCTGAAGCCCACATATATAAGCTTTTGAGTAATACCACAGTGGAAAGAGAAATATGTGAAATTATCACTTTAAAATCATGATACTGTATATACATTTCTGTTTAATTAGACACAGTTGATTCATACATCATGATGTGAAAGTGACTTATTTACCATTGAGAACACACTTCAGTGGTGTCTGGGCTGGGCCTTGAACCTGCAGCCTTCAAATCTCAAGGTCAATGTCTGCCCATTATGCAGTGCTATTTAAAATTCTTTGCCTGAGCTTTGCATGGGTTCATTATGTGTTCAATGCAGACATGTTTAACCATATGTTAAAGAAAGAGAGAATCTGATTTTTCTGTGACTGTAAATTGTTGTGTCTGAGCAAGGCTTAGAAATCTTTGGTATATCTTGGCTATTGTTATTGAATAGCAGTGAAACTGCAATACCTGAATGTTTCACAGTTGAAAAACAAAATCTTAAATTTCACAATTGCTGAAGTTGGACAGAAGCTTGGCATATATATTTTATAAACTAGCCAGTGTTTACTGTATTGTACAATTCCGAGTCTTCCCAGAGGCCAAATGAGAACCTTTCGACAAGAATTAACGGAACATGTTTTGGCTTAGTGCTGGAAAGAAGGAACTACCTTCTTTCTTCCTCTCCCTGTATCTAATTTGTAAACTTAAGCTTTGGGTAAAATAATCAATAATGATTTTTCTGAAGAAAAATTATTATTGCTTTCACTATAGAACTAGAACTCAACGGATATTTAAATGAATCGTTTCCAAGAACAAAACTTTTGTTGTAATGTTTTCCCCAGTTTAAACAATTTGCTTTTTTCTGTTTGTAGGTGAGGATGTGGTTGTGTTGGGTTATGGTGCTTTAGGTACAACCTGTGGCCCCTCCGTGACTTCAGGGATCCTGTCCAGAGTAATCACCAAGAATAATAAGCCAGTGATGCTTCAGACCACATGTGCAGTACAGTGTGGTGCAAGTGGTGGTGCTCTTATCCGTGCCAGCACCGGGGAGTTGCTAGGTAATTTGCGGTTTCAAAATATTTTCTGAAATTCTTACAAATGATTCAGCAGTTGATGCCGATCGCATGTCTGTAAAACAATGTTAAAATTGTTTAGCCTATTCAGGAAAGTTATTATTCAGTACATCACATCCTTGAGTTTATGGCAGCTTTGAGCTTCATGCCTTAGCGGGGTGTTATTTAATAGGTTAAACCTTTCAGACCAATTAATTGGTTAAAAAATTAGATATATGGGAAAAGGTGACAACATAAGGTTTCAGTTGGGGCCGGTTAGTAGTCCCTTCAAAGCAACCAGTGTAGCTATGCAAACATGATGTCTCCAAACACTTTTTTTCAGTGATCCTTTCACAGAACATTTTTCAAAAAAAGTCTTTTGTGAAATGAACCGCGTTCTCATGGCTAACCTTTTAGACAGTCTCTTTTAAATGGTGAAGTCATAAACACAGACCGAATTGTGTTCCTTAGATGCTCGTTTAGGTTCTTTTGTGACTTTTGGGTGACTCACCACTGTGCTTTTGGAGAAACTTTGGTAGGACAGCCACTTCAGGAAATATTCAGTACTATTCCACATGGATAATAGCTGGTGATTCACTGTGGTTAAAACTTACTTAGTATCTAGTGCTTTAGAACTAACCCTTTCCTGACAGATCTATTTAAATAACTTTTTTCCTTTTTTTCCTTCCCTTTTACCCTACTTCATGTTAATGGAGTTTAACAGGGCCGGAACATCTTAGCCCTAGTTATGACTCGTCTAATTGATATCCCAGTCTTCAACTAAACTCAGCTAATTGACTGATTGATTAATCTAATGGGCAATTAGTTTTTAAAACTTTTTTTCCAACATAAAAACATTTTCTGTTTACTTATGTTGTCTTTGTCTTATATTTGTTAAAATATTTCCAAACAAAATTGATGTCAATTATCCAGATATAGGAGAAGTCAGGAAGTGGCAAATACTTTACTCTTTACACTTTACGCCAGACATAAATGTTTTTACTTTTACCTAGGTATTGTGTCCAGCAATACAAGAGACTTTGCAGCGAAGGTTACATATCCTCACTTAAACTTCAGCATTCCAGTGTCTGTTTTGGAGCCATTACTGGGTCACTTTGCTAAGACAGAAGATCCTGCTGTGTTTCAAGCCTTGGACATTGTAGAGGATGAGGTTAGGAAAGTATGGAGACTTCAGATGCCTCAGAGTAAGCTATGAATATTTCTTTTTCATTCATATAAAAAGAGTAAATATTCACTACTATACATTCTTTATTACATTCCAATGGAGCATTCACTTAAAATCTGCTCTGTTTTTGAATGCTCATGAAAAATTCAGTGCGGCCTGAAAGTTTGTAAACATTTTTATGCATAAATAAGTTCAAAATAACCATAACCATAGCAAAAGATTGTTGGTTATATATCTATTGAAGACCATGATTCAGTATTATATATCTATGAGTGGGTGGACAGTTCTGTTGAAAAGATGCGTATCTGATCCTCAATACACATTTGTGGAAGTGTATCATGACACAAAGGTTTCTGAGGACCTAAAAAAAAAATAAACCTAGATTTTAATCAAGGGTACTATTGTACTGTTCAATTTATTAGGCACAATTGGAAATCTAATAATAAAAATAAAAAACACTAACTTTGGGCTGATATTTTTGTTAATTTTTTACCTGTTGGTCCAACCTCCTGTGGCCAGCAGAGGTCCTCGGCAGGACAGAAGTTAAGGCTTGAAGCTGTAACTCCACCACAGATAACTGAACATAAAGAATTCCATTTCCTTTCCATTCATTTAAGTGACTTACTTCTGTTCTTGTTATAAAGGTTTGAACAGGTTGGAGTTTTTTTTTCCACACAGCAGTAGAGTCTTGTAATGCAGGGCACTTATCTTTGCTTATTTCTTATGAGCACTGCTTTTTGGATGATTGTAAATGGCCAATGTCACCTGCATGTAACAGCTTAAGTATTTAAGTAAAACACTTAAGAGATACATTGAAAACTGTATGTTTAAACTTTGCAACTTTTAAAAAATTAAATTTTCTTTTACTTAATTGAAAAGATACTATGCAGCCTACTTCAGGTAAAAGGGAAACCTAAGGCAAAACCACAGCCATGCTTGTCAACTAATTCATACTGCCTTACTATATTTAAGTTAGGTACTACCTTTCTCAAATAATACATTTCTGTTAATGACATATGTACATTAAACTGTGATAATTTATTAATAATACTTACTATTGCATGTAGCATTTGCCATGTTACAGGCATGACCCAATGAATAAAGTTTTTTAAAGTGATTTGACCAACTATATTAAAAGCTATTTGTTTTTTTTTTGTGCTTCTCAAAATATCGTTGTACCCTTTTAACTTGGCGCCTTAGTTGAATCATTAAATCATAATAAGGTGTAAAATATTGTTTGTCTCCCTCATGTCATTAAAACAACTCTGATTGTGGTACACGTTGTGTCCTGGCACCTTTCAATCATATCCAGCATTAACTTTATGTGCTACAGTAACGCTGTGCGATTGTACCAGAAGGGCTAGTCTTTGCTACTCAATCACAATATTGATCCCTCAGTATCTACAGTCATGAAAAATAAGCCCATTCCATGGAAGTAGTTTTTTTTTCCCCAAAATTTCCAACAAATGACAAAAAACTTACTCCTGAAGGTCACTGAGCTTCCGGACAGCCTAAGGTGCAACCTGGCAGCATCGGCTGGACCGAAGCATAATGTCCCATGGGTGTTCAATTGGGATTAGGTCAGGCGAGCCTGGGGGCCAGTCAAGTTTCATCCTCCAGGAACTGCCTATATACTCTCGCTACATGAGGCCAGGCTTTGTTGTGTACCAGAAGTAACTCAGGACACACTGCACCAGCATACAGTCTGACAATGGGTCCAGTTTCATCCCTATACTAATGACGGTCAGGGTGTTTTGCTCAGGCTGTAGACATTTCCATGGGTATGCTTCCCCAGACTTTCACTGACCCACCACCAAACTGGTCACACTGAATAATGTTACATTCTCAATGGCTTCTCCAGACCCTTTCACGTCTCACATGTGCTCACAATTCTGCTATTCATATGGGAGTATACACCGGGCCTACAAGTGGCAGTGGTGGCCTAGAGGTTAGGACTTTGCCCCTGGGATCAGAAAGTTGCAGGTTCAAGTCCCAGCCTGGGCACCACTGAGGAACCCTTGAGCAAGGTACCGTCCCCACTTCACTGCTCCCTGGGCGCTGTTGATAACTGCCCACTGCTCCATGTGTGATGGGTTAAATGCAGAGGACAAATTTTGTTGTGGTGCACTGTGTGCAGTGGTGTATTCATAATGACAGAAAATCACTTTCACTTTTCAAGAGGATATCAGGCCCTCAGACCACTCTTTGCTTTTTTGTTTGTTCAGAGACATTCACATCAGTGACCTGCTTGAGGACATTTTGTAGGGCTCTGGTAGTGCTCATTCTATTCCTCCTTGCACAAAGGACAGATGTCCTGCTGATGGTATCTTGCTTACAATATGCCAAACAGCACAGAGACGAGCCTCAGACCTTACGGCACAAAGTCATTTGGAGTGAAGAGACTAAAATTGAACTTTTTGGCCACAACCATAAACGCTCTGTCATCATTTGATCATCTGCCACCTTATCAGGAGCATGCCCAGGGGACGGGAGGTCATACAGGCACATGGAGGCTACACACACTACTGAGCCTCATTTTGACTTGTTTTAAAGACATCACGTCAAAGTTGGATCAGCCTGTGGTGTGTTTTTCCACTTTAATTTTGAGTGTGACTCCAAATCCAGACCTCCATGGTTTGATAAATGTGATTTCCATTGATAATTGTTTGTGTAATTTTGTCGTCAGCACATTTAACTATGTAAAGAACAAAGTATTTAATAAGAATATTTTATTCATTCAGATCAATAATGTCTTATTTTTGTGTTTCCATTATTTTTTGAGCAGTACAGGTACTGGTCATAAAATGAGAATATTGTGAAAAAGTTCAATATTTCTTGACCTTCATTTCAGATAGTGAAATTCATATATTATATAGATTTATTACACATAGAGTGCAATATATTAAGCCTTTATTTTTTTGGAATTTTAATGATAATGGATTACAGAATTACAAAATTCACTGTCTCAGAAAATTAGAATATTGAACTTTTTCATGACCAGCACCTGTACTGCTCAAAAGAAATAAATGGAACAAATGTCTAACGACTGACAAGAAAAGTAAGTACACCCCTAAGTGAAAATGTCCAAATTGTACACAATTAGTAGCATCTTTACCCTCAGTTTCTTTAGCAAGGCAGTGGTGTTCTTTCATGTTGGAATACTGCCCTGAGGCCCAGTTTCCAAAGGGAGAAGATAATTCTCTGCTTCAGTATATCACAGTACATGTTGGCATTCATGGTTCCCTCAATGAACTGTAGCTCACCGTTTTGGCAGCACTCATACAGCCACCATCATGCTTGACTGTAGGCCAGACATTTGTCTTTGTACTCCTCATCTAGTTGCAGCCACACTCGCTTGACACCATCTGAATCAAATAAGTTTATCTTGGTCTCATCAGAACACAGCACATGGTTCTAGTAATCCATGTCCTTAGTCTGCTTGTCTTTAGCAAACTGTTTACGGACATGCTTGTGAATCATCTTTGGAAAAGGGTTTCCTTTTGGCACGCCAGACATGCAAACCAATTTGATGCAGTGTGCGGCGTATGGTCTGAGCACTGACAGGCTAACACCCTCCCCTTCAGCTTCTGCAGCAATGCTAATAGCGCTCATGCATCTTTATGTAGAGCAACAATTCTTTTTTTCACATCCTCAGAGAGTTCTTTGACATGAGGTGACATGTTGAACTTCCAGTGACCAGTTTGAGAGTGTGAGAGTGGTAACACTAATTTAACACCTGAGACCTTGTAACACTAAGTAGTCACATGACACTGTGGGGGGAAAATGGCTAATTGGACACAATTTGAACATTTTCACTTAGGGGTGTACTAGTTATTAGACATAATTTAGATATTATCTATATATAGCTACATACAGTGCCCTCCATAATTATTGGCACCCTTGGTTAAGATGTGTTCTTAAGCTTCTAATAAATTCAGTTGTCTTCCAAATAATATATTATAATAATTATAATAATAATTCGAGTGCACAATTATTAGCACCTAGGAAATAAATGTAATTTGCATATTTCTGTCATTTCTATAGTAGTTTACAAAGTTGATCAGAGTATCTAGGAACATTTAATTAGTAATTCATCACTGCCTGTTTCTCTGGGGTATAAATATGACGTGACACAGAGGCCATTTCTCTTATCCACTCCTCAACATGGGAAAGACAATGGAACACACTGTTCTCCAAAGCTCACTGTTAAAGAATTGCAACAAATGGTAGCATCTTGGGGTCACAAAGTCTCAAAAACAACCATCAGGTGCTGTTTACATGCCAACAAGCTGTTTGGGAGTCATGCAAGGAATAAACCTTTTCTCACTCACAATCATAAACACAAATGTCTGGAGTTCGCTAAGCGGTACTGGGGCTTCAACTGGGACCGTGTGCGCTGGTCAGATGAGATCAAGATAGAGCCTTTTCGCAACAAACACTAGGTGGGTTCGACGGAACAGCATGCAGAAAAGCACCTCATGCCCACTGTGAAGTATGGGGGAGGATCGGTGATGATGTGGGGCTGTTTCTCTTCCAGAGGCCCTGGGAACCCTGTTGGGGTGCATGGCATCATGAATGCTTTAAAATACCAGGACATTTAAAATCAAAATCTGGTGGCTTTTGCTTGAAAGCTGAAGATGGGTAATCACTGGGTCTTTCAGCAAGATAATGTGACCAAATCAATACAGAAATGGTTCACCAGACATAGAATCAAGCTCCCCCATGGCAATCTCAGTCCCCAGACCACAAGTCCATTGAAAACCTGTGGAGTTCGCTGAAGAGGAGAGAACCCATGTTGCTGGATGATTTAGAGAGATTGTGCAAAGGGGAATGGTCGAAGATCCCTTTCTGTATTCTCCCATCTTGTGAAACATCATAGGAAAAGATTAGATGCTGTTTTGTTTAGCAAAAGGGCGTTGTACAAAGTATTAACATCAGCTAATAATTGTGGAACAGGCAATTTTATGAAAAATAAGTATTTCTTAGGGATTTTTTTCCCTTGAAATTTACTTGAGTTGATGGCTACATTTTTCATTTTTCAGTGTGAGAGTATGCTTCTACAATAAAAACTGAATTTATTTTAAGGTGCCAATAATTATGGAGGACACACACACACACACACACACACACACACAACTGGTCTGGATGCTATGCCATAGCCTGA
>JBBIGC010000145.1:17105793-17120660 GCA_037576955.1 Lepidarchus adonis
GTGGAGATTTGAGCTGTATATTACCATGTATACTATGTGTCCTCCATAATTATTTTATTGAGTAAATATTCATTGCCAGTTCTGATATTTATCAAGCCATTTACTGTTAATGCTAGGAATAAGGCTACCTTGTGTTTACTGCATGACATGCAACACGGCTTGCATTCAAGCTTGGACACAGTGATGGATTAAGAGTCCAAGAGAATCTTGAGCCTGATACCTTTAATAATAAATATACGAAGTCAAAAATAGGACATTTGGACAAAGAAACATGCAACTAAAGGCATATAGAATGCAACTGCCAGGGCATATACACTTTTTCTGCATAATACAATATCTGTATTTACAATGATGGTGTTTATAGGTCAATACAATCAAATTTTAGCTAAACTATGTTGAGTATCATCTGGGTCACACACACTGTTGGGTAAGACATAAAAACAAGTCTCACGATCAGATTGGTAATAGACTTTCTCATTATAAATGTTGCACTTTCATCTAATTACTCATTACTTGTTCCTATTATAATAATCACATTGCCAACTAGAGGTCATATTTGAAAAGACGACAAGTATGTTATGTGTTGAATGTGTTTATTTCTGAAATTAAAAAATGCATGAGATGCATATTCCCCATCCTAGTAATGGCTTCCAGCCTTGGTCTATCTGAATGTATTTCCATACCAGATAAAATCTATAATTCATACTCACTTAAACTCTGCATGTAGAGCATTATTCACAACCCTAATGTCCTTTGTGGTGAGCAGAGACAGAAAAGCATTCTTCAGGACTGTGCTCTTACAAGAGATGTCTAAGTATGGCATTATTGTTTCAGTAGGTAATAGTAAGTGCGCTGTGTTTATTGCAAATCGCTTGGGCATTTTTGTATACATTAAATGATTTCTTGCTAAATGAACTAACATCAAAATCATCTTCATAATCTTTAAAGACAAATTTTATCCAAGAAACACAAAAACAGAGTTTATACTCCTTGTCTTTCTGCAGGTGTACAGTACCTAAATGTATTTTTCTTCCCAACTGTAAACCAAGACTATAAACCCTTGAAGCAAAAAAAATATATATTTACACCTAGTGACATTACAATACACTCATATTTCACCATGGATGATCTGAGGTTCTGATTAGCAGACAGATATAAAGACAGACTGGTCCCTCTGGGTGTCTGCAGGATGAGTATTGTCAGGTTGTAGATCTTATTCTCCATGCCACTATTCATACAAGCATTCATAGGGAGAACACATTTCACCTTAAACTACTTTATAAACGATAGAAATCTGAAACTGGATAACACAATTTGAAGGATTGTTGACTCATGTTTAATCAAAAATCTGGAGCAGTTCAGAGTTGGTCTGTGGTAAGATTTAATATTTTATAGGAAATTATGCTGTAGCATATTCAGTAGAACATAATAATTGATCAAATATACCAGAAAGCTATGTGCTGCCCTATGAATTAATGCAGAGGCTCTGGGTGACCAGATATTGTGTTGGTAACCAGGACAGAAGAAATGTGGCCGCAGCTTCCAGGGTAATTTTGGCTCTAGCTTTTGGCTGTCATTGTACTGAGCTCTATATCTGCTGTGCTCTAACCACAAACCTAAATGGGGACAATTAAGTCTGTAATTGATGTGTACTTCAAAGGCCAAGAAATTATCATACAAATGGCTTGAAGTGACCAGAACCCAACACAGCACTGGTCATGATCAAACACAATGACAAATGGAGAATCCAGAGAATCCGACTTAATGTATTAGGCTTGAATTTTTAACAGACAGATTTAGTCAAATCTGTACTCTGCCCCAAAACTCCGAGGCCATATCCAAATATATACTGGTAAATGTGTATTTTTGTAGTATGCTTTTGCATAACATGTCTTAAGTCACAAATGAGATGAAGCACACTGTACAGCATGGGCAAAGCTCCAGTTTGTCTAGAAATACAATTTCTGTCCTTTTTATAAGCCTCTAGATTTGAACTTGTAATTGCTGATGCTTTAGACTTTAGGAGAGCACACTTCTGCAAATACAACAAAAATGCTGTTTCACAAGTATTTATAGGACCATTATTTGAATTATTTTCCAAACCCCTACCCAGCAACCCCTCCCCCCAAGTCGATGCTGTTTGGAGTGCAGCATAAAGATGTCCAACCCTCCAGGTTCCACTATTTTGTGTCAGCAAGAGATGGAGCTACCTCTGAACCAATGGTCAGAGGAAAGCTTTATTGGACCAAGCAGCCATTTTCTTTTGGTCTACCAGATGTATCCACCATCATCCACCTCCCCCACCTCCCCCTCTTCTTCTTCAGTTTCCTCAACATTATCTTCTGTTTCTTTCTCCTCCTCATCCTCCCAACCCACTGCACTGCCGAAATCACCTGAGTAGCCAGCAACCTCATCTGGAAAAGACAGGGCAAGAAAGACATGGCAAAACATTTTGTTTTTTTAAAACAGTAGCTAGTTATTTATATCTCAAACATGGTTTACACCATCTACATACAATGGCAACAAAAAGCAAACTCTGCATTTTCCTTGTGGTAACGGCTAACTGAAAAATCAGGTTATAAGGGGAATAACAACAAGCACCCTTGGCTTTCAAAGAAACCACAAGTACCGCCTGAGTGGTTCAGTATGAATATATAACTTAATGAATGAAAAATTGCCAATTTACAGCAAAACAACTGCAAAACTGTGCTATGCTGTATAATAAAGGCTTAATGAAAAATCTAATTATTTGGGTTATGATAAATAAGCAGTGTGGCCTTGGCTTAAAAAAACACACACAATACAAGCAAATAGGGCTGTTATATATAACTTCCATCAATGCAAAATAAGCAATTAACTCATGATAAGAGCTAAATGTTACCACAAATGCATGCATAAGTACAACAAACAAGAGCTTTTGGCTTTGACATTGATCTTTTTAATGGCTATTTTAAGTCCAGTCGCAGGATTTGCTCTTATCACCTGCAGGTCCAGCACAGCCAGTAGTAATTAATCTTGCAGACCTTTATTTCACTGAGACAACTGCTCTTTTGGAATGGAAATGAACCTGGCCTAATGAACGTAACACTTGGTCTTCTGTCAGAGGGGTGACTGATGTTTTTGTGGATCTAAGCCCTTGCGACAAAGGGGGCCTTATCCTTCCTGTGTGTGTGTGTGTGTTTGTGTCTGGGCATTGTGTGCACTTACCACAGTCAGGGTTGCCATGGATTCTAGAGCCCATTAGCTCTCCTCCATGCTGGTCTACACACCAGCACTCCCCCCTACTTTGGTCGCACTGCAGCTTCCTGTAATAGCCATCCTCATCACAGCTGGGAATGAATGTACCTAACATGACAAATGCACATGCCTTCAGTTGACATTTGTGTTTTACATTTGATTTCATGTCATGCATGTATCAGAAATATCAAATGAGCGTTGCACTATGGGTAAATCGTGTGCATCCTGCCAGCAATAAGTCATGTAGTGTAACCGAATGACAGCCTTCATTTCTGCATAAGGTGAAACCTTGAAAAAGGCTTTGGAACTGATTACTAGAAGTAATGACTCTAATATAAGTGCTATGCTCAATGCATATATGAATACATAAGAACAATCTGTCATCAATACAATGTCACCTCACATTCAAAGCCAGTTTTGAAGGTCGTGTGGCAGACTTCATTGTGCCTTTTATGATTTAAAGGAGCAGGAAAGATCTGCGCTATGGCGATTATGGCAGCTTGTGGAGAATCATCAGGGGACATGTGCGTGTTTGGCCAGCTCTGGTTGGCCACTGCATCTGCAGCATGTCCTTGGAGAGTCCTGCGAGCGGTGGAGCCAAACATGCAGTGCTGCCCACGGACAGCAGCCAGCTCCGCTCTGCTCTAATCCTCACGCCTGATTAGAAGCTAATCCCAGCCTCGTGTTTGTCATCTGGTTAATGAAACTCCTCCAGCACCACCTCTGATGTTTGCTCTGCGAATCTTTCACCTGACAATTACCGCTATGTGCAGCCCTTCCTTCTCTATCTCACACTCACTCTTTTCTTATCCTTGTGCTTTTTTTCTTCCTGCTTCTCTTATGCCTCAAATCACCAATTTGACTATTTTGTTTTGAATTCACACAAGTGATTGAAGGAACTCCTTTTCACAATTAATATGTATAGGCAATTAAGCAATACAACCATCTATTTTTATTTTTTTACACATTTTAAAACTATTTCTTTTGGCTTAAAAAACAACCCCCCACTGATCATAACATAATCTTTTAAGAATCAATTAAAAATACTGCAGTTCAATCACCACCTTCAATGCATCGCATTTTATCTATATTTCTTATTTTTTTGGATGATACTTGATTTGATGATTGTCTCCCTCCACCTTATCCCTGCTCTTAAGATTTTTCACCCACCACACACACCACAAGCATTGACACTTTACATACCCAGCTTCTTCTTGGCTCCTTCCTGCATTTGGATCCTCTCTAGCTCAACCAGGCAGGGAGGCTCTGAGGAGCAAAACAATCAGAGCATTAGAAGGAAGCAGTGCTAATCTCCTTCAGCCAAATGTGCAGCTCCTCCAGCAGTCCCTGAGCAAACCAGCATTATGCCATGCAACTCCCAATGCATCCACTCTATCAGTTCCTGCTCCAACACATTCCATTCCACAAAGGAACTGATAGGTCACTCTACATTACTACAAATTTATAAAATGTAAACATGTGATGTTTATTTTATTTGTATTTGTAGTACAAAATAAAATTTGGTACAAATATGAACATAAAGCATACTGATTCTTCACATAATAGATAGAAACACATCATATATAGAAAAGTCTTCATTTCATTTTTTCCCAGATAACACTGTCACAGGTACATTCAATATACATGCATTATAGTAACTAATATCCAATGTATATGACCAACAACTGAAAACTGAATTCTCACATTGTCCATCTCAAAATGACATTGTCTGTTTCCCATCATGTTCATGAGTGCCTGTTTTATTCTCTCTGCTGTATGAGATCAGCAAAACTGATGTGCATGTAATACTGCATGCTTTAAATTAAACAAGGGGGTCGATCTGGTCACTGTAGGGCAGTGTCTGAAACGTGTTGAGGGGGCCAGGCATATCATAGCTTCAAAAGATGGCGAAATCCTGTATGCTCTACCACAGTGATTGGCTGGTCATCCAAAGCAGTACATTTAGTTTCCCTCTCTGTAAGCTTTTCCTGACTTTTTGCTGTCTCAAGGATATTTCTCTCTGCTTAAAAATTGTGTCCATTGTGTCATATTACTAGTATTAAACGGAGCTTTGTTTCTACTACCATACGAAATGCTCTTATTACAAACATTACAAGTGGCCACTGGACTGCTTTCATTTTCCAGTTTATATATTTCCACACTGCTGACATTTTAACCTCATGCTGCCACAAAGCTCTCTTTTTACAGCACCCGCATGACCTCTGAGGTACGACAAAGGATTGGGCTTAGCCTCGTTCATGCTCAAGCTGATCCTGGACATTTATAAATGCCCTGATTGGCCCTGATACTGATTTTTGTGATCCCTATATATGTTAGATTATTTTACACCACGTTGAAATCACTGCACTACCAGCTTTAACATGTCAAAAGTTCAGCTTTTATATGGAGATGTTGCTGGACAAGTCTTAAATATAGGCAAGTTTCTCCCTGGCTGGTCTAGTGTTTTGACTCTCAGAGTGTTTCAGGCTGAGCAGGCTGTCAACAACCAACAGTGATGTTGTTTTTGCCCTGTGATGGCCATTTCCTCATTGGCCAGGGAGAATATGAGGAAAAGACACAGTGTAACAGGCCAAAAGCAACTGCGTTCACCCTGGGAGAGATGAGAGTGGTTGGCCAGATTGCATAAAATGTGTGTGTGTGTGTGTGTGGTATATGTAAGCAAGTGGTGCCTAGATTTTACTCTGTGCCGTTCTTGTGTTGCAAGGCAGCACATATGCCCACTCATGCTCACTAAAAAGGGATACACAGAAGTAAACTACAAAATTCACATGCTCTTAAACAAAATGTACCTGTCTAATTTAGTATAAACCAAACGTATAATGTACTAATCCCAAATGCACACAAAAAGAAACACAGAATAAAACACCACAACCCACACAACACACCCGCACAGATACCCTCAGAAACACATGAGCAGCAGAAATAGGCGAATGGCTTCTTTCCCTGTGCTTAAACAAATTAAATCGCTCCCTTTGCACACCACAAACCAGGCAAGGTCAACACAGAGCATGTCTCTGTCTCTCTCCCTCTCATCTCTCTCTCGCTAGCCAGAGTGTGTTCGTAGAAGATGAAAGCTTTGGATTACTGTAATCCAAACATCCCACATATGGTTGAATTCCTCTCTCACTGTTTGATTATATTTAGAAAACCAATTAAGCCTAATCCAGTGTAGACTGAATGAGTTTTGTCAATGTGAGGGATAAGCCCAGTGACACTGCAGAACTCTTTGCAGATAGATGATCTGTTTCCTTTTTTTTTTTTCCTATTTTTCAGTGGGAACACATTCAATCACACACGAAGTGCACCACAATGAAATGTGACCTCTGCATTTACCCCATCACACATGAAGCAGGGGGCAGGTATCAGCAGTGCCTGGGAAGCAGTGTAGCAGGATGACACCTTGCTTAAAGATACCATGGTGGTATCTGGGCCAGAACTTGAACCTGTGTCCTTCAAGACCACCACTGCCTGCTCAGTACTTACACATATAGCACATATACAGTATTCATACACATACACATCTAACACCTATTCTCTCATACAATAGTAGTTCCCTGCCCCTGTGCAGGAGATCTCATACCCTGTACATTGTGTAGTTTTTTTTCATTAATGCACCCAATCCAGGAAAGCTATTGATGACCTGGATGCATGAAAAATACCAAAACATCCAGTGGGGAGCGGCACAGAAGCAGGGTTGGGAATCACTGCTATGGCATGAAAGTAAAATGTGATCATTTTTCTTTTTGAGGATCCCTTTATGATATATCACCACCAAGAACTTTGGTGAATCATAGAAAAACACTTACAGAATTTGGCCACTGTCCTATGAGTTGAGTAATAAACAGTATCATAAGTGAGCACTGCTGGTGACTGCTGGTCAGTCATGTCAGTTGAGCCAGCTTTCCAAACCCCATTGCATAATCCTCCACTGCTGTTTACATAAGGACAATTCTGAATCTTCAGAAGTCTGAACGGTGGCTGCTAATCTCTTTAATATAAGCCACAAGTGATGAGATTCCTCATGCATAGGTCTGACTTCTACAAAAAACACTTTGCAAAAAAATCAATATGTCTAAATGAGTCACTTTTTGTAATACGGGTGTGAAAGTATTATTGCAACATTTTAAATATGATTTATTTATTAATTCAATAATTTATTCATTTATTCATATTATTTTGGAAGCTTCAGAGATTTGGACATGAAATCTTTGAGATGTTGCCTCAACTTGTATTTTCTTCATTATCATATATTATCATATGCTCTAGCGAATTCATCAAACATCACTACATGGTTTACTAAATTCCTGAGAGCTTCCAATTGAAGTTTCTGAAGAGCAAAGATAATATTTTTCCATTATATTTTTCTCCCTGTAGTATTTAAAAAGAATGGTTTAAAGAACAGGTCATGGGCTTGTTCCTAACACACATTCAAAATTTCATTATCAAGGATTTAAATACATTAATGTGCTCATTTCAATTCATTTGTTGGCAAATTCAATTGCCTTCCGCAAATACAATTAGCTGCTCAACCTTCGAAGCCAGTGTGCTGTATCTCCATGAGCGTGGTGAGCAGTGCTGGCGCTGCTTCCCTGCCATGTGTCCCCCTTCTGTCGCTCTTATAGAGTCGAGCTGAACATGATGTGGTCCATGCCCCTGACTAGCTGAGCCAACAGCAGTGCAGGCAACCTGACTGGCTCTGTTACAGTTATATCTAAAAAAAGTTTTACAGTAACTAAACATGCTTTATTCTGTAGCAAATACAAATCTATCCTTTTTTAAACAATATGCTGCATGACTAAGGCTAATAAACATTACATATACTGCAGGTGTATAACTAAATGATTTGGTAACTACAGTGAAACCAATATCAGAATTTCATATCTATAAAATAACAGCTATTCTGAAAAAAGGAAAAACATATTGTGATCATGTGTTTGAAGTTAAATGAAAAATAATTGTCACACAATATAAAGGGTGGCTGGTGTTTTAAAATTATCTGAAAAAACAAATATGCAAAAAAATACTAAACATAACAATTGTGAATGTTTGTGTTTATGAGAGTCAGAAACTGAAATGTTTGCTCACCTACAGGCCTTTGCATTTTAAACGATTCATAGGGAAAACTTACTTTTCCGCACTTTATAAAATGTGTTTAATGTATTTTTTAACTCTTAAACTGACACTTCCCAGTCCATGCAGTTCATTTAGAAACAAGAAGAGCCCTTTTAGGACAGGCTCTTTTAATAAGCTCCAGGAAACTTCAACGGATTTCCATATATCCTCCTACTCAAACTACCTCAGTTTAGCCCCACCCATACATGAGACAGGCCCTTTAAGAAAAAGAATATAATGATGATGGAAAAGATTATATGAGTTTATATGCTCCAAGCTAGCACTAATGCTGTAACTTACTCTCTCTCCAGAAGCAGAGGCACCACTCAGCTGTGGAGACTTTGCCATCACGGTAGGAATCACAAGAATTGAAGAAAGGCCGGATACATACTTCATACTTGTCCAAGTTAATAGCGGCCAGCTCAGCCTGGTCTAGATACAGGTCACTGTTAGTGTCCAGCTTGGAGAACATCCATCCAATGGAGTCCTTACAGGTAGCTACTAGAGTGCGCTCCAAATCTGCATGTAGAAAACAACAATTAGTCTTAAGTTATTCTGAGTAACAGCCTTATTTGTAATTTGTAATTAATTTCTCAGAGTAATCTAATTCAATCAAGATGAAGATTAAAAGTGAATACTTAAAGCAACTTCACAACTAGGTTTATCACTACAGTGTCATATAATTATATTTCAGAAAAAGTTGAGATATTTCATAAAATATTCTCGATTTGTTAATCCTCTAAGCACTTTATTTAAATGACAAAAGTACCTGAATGTATTTCTAATGTTTTCACTGTCCAACCTAAATGTACAATCCCTATTTCCATAAAAATTGGGATATGTACAAACATTTGTCACATTGTGTGATATTTAACTGACAAAGGTAAAGGAAAATTTCTCAGCTATGGTTAGAAGTGATGCATGACTTTCTCTTAGCATAATACACTCACAGTTTGCATTTCAGAAGTAATCCCAAACCAATATGGTTATATTTATCATAGTAGCAAGACAAATTTCTCCACTCCTGGAGGGTCAGTGTCCAGCACAGTTTGATGATTGATAGAGATTCTCTCAATATTACATACTGTAGAAGTCCTGATATGGTTATTTACTGATTGACACTACCCTTATGACACAAATAATAAGCCACAACTCATTTGTCTTGCAAAGACTGAGCCTTTATTGAATGCTCCATTTATTTTACCCAGTCATGATACCCTCACCTGTTACCAATTCACCCATTTATTGTAGAACATTTCACAATGGTGTATCTTGAATATTCTGTAACTTCTACTTGTATTACCCCCTTTCATATTTGTTTTTACTGTTGCGTGTATCAGATTCAAATGTTCTTTGTCAGTTAAATGAATTTACTTTATTGTGTTTTACTAAATGGCACAACTTTTACAGAAATTGGGTTCATATATGCTTTAAACCCAGTTTTAATTTCTAATTATGCTCATGACATAAGATGCCAATTGTATTTTATGCTTTTTTTTAGTGAATTGTGGGTTTTGCAAAAGCCCATTGGCGTGACATTGTTCAGCATGAAAGGCCTGGCTGAACAAACAACCCAGAGAGATGGGGCCTCACTTGATGCAGAGCTGGCTTCTGGCTTGCTCGTGCTGTTCTGTTTGGCGTTGCCTTGGAGCAGCTGGAACCAGTCCCTCAGTCGATCCCCCAAATCTGCCAGGTCCTGGCCTGTGCAGGTCTCTGTGGGGGACAAGAAGAGAAAGACAGACAGACACAGAAAGACAGGGGTCAGAATGTAAGTGGGCAACAAGGAGACAAAATTCAGATAAGTTACTGTAAAGTCACAATCTGGGCATGGACAGACTGTTAAAGAATGTTAAAGAAATCTGCAAAGGTCTGTAAACGTTGTAGTGAAATGATCAGTACAGCCTATGGACCCCCCCCAAAACAGTGAGTCAAGGACAGAATAATGCCTCTGAGAGAGAAAGAGTGAGAGAGTATAAACAGTGCACTGCTGATAAATCAATACAGCCCGAGAGCTCTAAGCTCCTGGGGAGATGTCAGAGGAGACAAATGCCCTGAGGCTATCTCTAAGCAGAAGTGTTCTTTATCATCAGAATGTCATGTAAGTTTTTTTACTATAATGGGACACACAATCTGTTATACTATACTATCGAACAATTTCACATTGCATATAGCACTGTTTCTTTCTTTGTCTAACATGTCAGTGTAGTCACAATATGTATAATACCCATGCTCAGCAGAGGTGGACAGTTACTAAATACATTTACTTGAGTACTGTACTTAAGTACAGTTTTTGAGTATCTGTACATTACTTGAGTAGCCTTTAAACACTTAACTTTCACTTTCTACATTTTAAAGACAAACCCGTACTTTTTACTTCACTACATTTCTATCAAGGTTCTCGTTACTCTTTGGGTGTTGTGGGTGTTTTCTCACTTTTCTAAAACGTGATTGTTTTTTTAGCAGACAACATCCTATCAGAAATCATCAATAGTGTTACATCAGGCCTGTTTGCGGTAACACTGCAATGCTAGCATTTCTCAAACAAAGAGAAATGCTTTCATGCTTCATGCAACACTTCATGCTCACACCCATGGCCATGTTTAGAGTCAAGTTTACAGAAAACATAAAAAATAATATTGTTTTAAGTCTGTGCCATGTTTGTCTAAATGAACCTATATCACAGCATACAAACACTCATTGTCTAATCTATGGAAGCATATTGAGGTATGTAAATGCTTTATTAACTACAATTGAAAGTTTGCAATGATCGATTTTTCGATTTTTAAAACTGCACTGACTAAAGCTGAACATTGACTTTATTTGAAGTAAAGAACGTTTTTGCCTTCTCCTATAATTTTGTTTGTTTATTTATTTTTTATTTTTCATATATATTATTATATGATGCATGCACTAAAATGTAGATTTTGGGGGACAATGGCCTGGCCCAATTACAATTTTATAACAATTATGACAAAAACAGTATTAAATTTGAAATCAACAGGTCATATGTAACTGATATGATACTTATTTAATAAGGTTAATATTTATGTCAGTATCAATTCAGTATAGTGGGTTAGTGCATCCCTAATACTGCATGTATCCATACATTCTCCAGTGGCTTTTCGCTTTTTTTTTCTGTAAAGTAGATCAATTTAGTCTATGTAACAGTCCCTTTGCAATATGAATTTTATATCAGGCTCACAGGATGCAGTTGAATAAATCTACCCTGTGAGTTCAATGAATGGCTAATAGGAATGCAGCAGTGCAATTGGCTACTCCTGCAAACACCTGGCCTGCAGCAGACTCAGCTGGCAGCCTCAGCAACCAAATGCTATCCATGCCGATGTAATAATGAATCAATCATTAGTGTTTGCGAATTACTGCAATGCAGTGAAGTAGGATGTTCAGCAGCTGTAGTAATAGCTATAGTAGTTGAGTGTTGAATGAGACATACCGTGTTTGCTGTCTGTCTCTGTGCTAGGCACAGCTGTGGGAGAACATGGGCAGGGACCAGTGCATTTCACACTCAGCTCCTTCCCCGTGAGACATGCCTGCTGCTGAAGCTTACACTGAGGTAAACAAACACACACACACACACACACAAACACACACAAACACACACATACATCCTTGTATATTATACAATATCATATAAATGTAAAATTTTTAAAATGTTAAATGCTCTAGGCCTAACCCTGATATTAACCTCAGTAGCCAAATATGTTCTCTCCTGTATGTTAAAAAAAAACTCAAACTTTACAAAGCCATGACCATGTTTCTGCCACTATAGTTCTTCCTTTATTTTGTCTGATTTCCCAATATAATTAAGCAGGGACACTGATGGAGATATTGATGGGGCTACCCTCAAATTTCAGGATTGTTATATTGCAGCTGCCCAAAATAATAAAACTTAAAAACAATTTAAATGAAGCAAAACACATATGGGTGTTTATTTTAAGGTGTATCTGCAGTAGTCATCCACTATATTGGTAAAACACAAACAATTTCATGTCCATAGTTAAATTCTGTGCTCAGATATGGAAGATTTTTTTTTGTATAATTGAAATGCACAAAGTAGTAACTTTGTTTCATACATGGTCAATGAGTTTGAGTGTTAAACACTCAAGTGTTACAATCATTTATTGTACCAACTGGCAGCTCATTTGCATAGAATTAGGACAGAACAAAAGAGAGTAACTTGACTAAGGTTAGTGTCAGCAGTTTATCGTGTTAGTTATATGTGTTAGTGCTATGTTGTCGTCTCATGATGCCACAGCATGATGCCACTGTTATCATATATTACTTCACCCGCCCTTTAAAACACCTTCCTATGTCCCTGTAGTCAAGACATTTTATCCTGAAAATCTATGAAAACAAACACATAGTTAGAATATGCCGCTGCATCAGCTGACCACTGCCATGCTGCACTGCATGAGGTCCTCTGAGTGGTGGGGTGTGAGTTATAGTCCAGATACATATCAAATATTTATAAAGGTGACTGCAAGCAAGAGGATGACTCATTGCAATGACACATCACTATTCAAAAGAAGCTACTGAGAAACCTTATTTCACATCAGGACCTCAGCACCTAAACAAGGTCAGAAAAAGATCTAAGAGACAATACATAAATCTATTTTCTGTCTTGCTTCTATCTCTCTCTTCTTAAACATGGTGATCATCATCCCAGCCTTTGATGGGAATCCCTCTGGGCTATTTATCTTTAGCTTCTGTGGACCCCAGGGGCCACTATAAATGGATAACCTCTAGCAGCAGGCCAATAACAAAGAGACCCAGTGTCACTGTACTTGCTGATTCATACATGAGCTGCAGAGGAAAACATATGAAACTACAGAATATTTTTTCTTAGGTTAATGGGACCAAAACATATTCATAAAGAAGCTGTCCTGGCCCAGATCAGCAAGACAGGCTCAAGCCACAATTTTACCACAGGTATTTTCACAGATAGCATAATGTTCTTATACTGGAGTGCAATACTGTCCTTTCTCTAAACATAACACTTCCCATTTAAACCAGAGTTATATATTCTTATTCATCCATAGAACATTGTTCTAATAGCCTTCCTGGAGTACAAATTCTTTAGAGAAGCTTTTCAACTTTTTCCATGCTGATGAGCATCACTAACTCTTCTTTAGGAGGCCTTCACAATGTTTTGAAGATCAGACTTTCATAAATTCAAGTTTTTTAAAAGGTTAAATATAAAAAAAATAATGAAACAGTGCACCCGCCCATGCCTCATTTTCATTCCACTGATTGAAAACATCTTACTATAATCTCCCCCTTAAATTAACTGCTAAGCCTAAAGCTTCACAAACATTTACAGATAAGATCATTGTCCACAATAAATAAATTAGTATAATATTTTTGTCCCTTTTGTTTAATTGGGTTTTTTAGGGCTGTGCACAAATCATATGATGTTTGAGTTTATATTTATGCATATTTATGCAGAAATTCAGGGAGGGCCTCGTGTTACATTGCACGCAATATAGAGCGATTTGTGCTTACATCACTAGCTGTCACTAACGTTTTTTTTACACAGCATTTGCGACATTAAAACAAAGTTCAAGTGGTAACTAGTTGGGAAATGGAGCAGACAAATACATATACAAATAAAAAATGGCATCATTCGAGGTTATACGAGGGACACAGCGTTGTGCCATTCATTCTCTTTAGTTTGTGTTGCTTGTTTGGAAACTTAATTATGGCTCCCAAGCATAAGGCAGACTACATGCATGAGTTCCAACTTATGGCTAAATTCATGTTAGAACAGAACTCCGACATAACTCGAGGAGAAATTCTTAATGGTTTCACAAACTTTTAAGCACTACTATATACTTTGGATTGTAATTTTAACTAAGCTAATATTATTAAATGATTACAAGATGAAATAATAAGAAAAAATTTCATAAAATATATGAATAATGAAACAGACTCAGGAGCTGTGTCATACCTGAGAAGCGTAATTATGCCCATCAGAACCACACACAGGCCCAGTGGCAGACACAGGGCAGGGCTTACAGCTGTTCTCCTGCTGTCCCAGCACTGGATGCTTCAGCCTGTGAAAAACACACTCATTATTTCTACACTCACAACAATCAAGTAACTAATCTTCTTTTCAACCAGTCATCTCTATCTGCTGTCTGACAAGCAAAACATCCTCTTTTCCTGTAGTAGCAGGTCTTCCAAACCTTAGATGTTATTACAATCCTTTTGTTACACAATTCCAATGTAATTACTTGATTTTTCACATTTCAATATATATTACATTACATGCAGTGAATAATCTGAGACCAGGCAATTGAGGTGGTCTTTACCTTGTGCTATATTATGTCAATCCATATATATACATGTAGAACAACCACTCTCCCATATTCTCCAAACTTCCCACAGTATGAAAGGTATGCATGTACAGGTCCTTCTCAAAAAATTAGCATATTGTGATAAAGTTCATTATTTTCTGCAATGTACTGATAAACATT
>JBBIGC010000145.1:17158873-17180770 GCA_037576955.1 Lepidarchus adonis
GGGGTAATCTGTTTCAGTTCTGTTTCAGCATGTAATGAAATGAGCAACAGGTGCACTAGAGTGGCAACAATGAGACAGCTCCCAAAAGAGGAATGTTTTTACAGGCTGTGGCCATTGACATTTTTATCTCCTCATCTTTTCTAACTGTTTTTGCACTAGTTTTGCATTTGCTAGGGTCAGTGTCACTACTGGTAGCTTGAGGTGATACCTGGACCCTGTAGGTTGCACAGGTAGCACAACTCTAGCCCTAGACCAGATCTGGGTGGACACTATCCGTTATCTCACTTGGAGCATGTCCTAACCACACACTACTGAGTACCACTTTGAGTTTCTTCAATTACATTTAGGCAAAATGGACTGGCATACTGAATAATTTTTTCAGTTTGATTTTTGGAGTGTCTTTGAATGCAGCCCACTGTAGGATGATCATTTTCATTTTATTCCTAACAGTCTATCAGTCTAGATATCCAGCATGACTTTCATCCCATTGATCCTGAAAAGTCTTCAAAGTGTTCCTTTAAATTTTTTTAGCAGTTTATATAAATTAATAGACAGAACCCTGCACTTCTTCTCCTAGACTGAACCTAAGAGACTTCACCAACATGCAGATGCAGTGGCCAAAGTGATCATAAGGGCTGTAGGTTTAAAAGTGTGCAATAAAACAAACTTACAGTATGTGACATGGTGGCACCGCATGCGTTGTTCCTAGAAAGGTGACATTATCATGTCATTGTTGTTCTTTAATAAGCTATATTAGTCTACAGTGGCTTGATTAGGATTGTAGGAACAATTTAAAATTACAAGTTAACAATTAATTAACATATCTCTTTTTTAATCAGAGGGCTATAAAACCATCCACTCTGATTGCTCCTCATCTGCATCGTGAGGAATTTTGATAATGGGAATTTGTGGCCACTTTGAACACCAAAGTGAATAATGGGACACCCTAATAACCTTGTGGTCCTTGCAGGCATGAGCATTGTAGGACATTACTGAGAACTAGGTCTAAATTGTCATAAGATTGACCTTTATTAACCTTCATGAAGCTCTGACAATCCTGCTTCTATGAATAAACTTTAAGTAGTTAAAATGTCTTCATGCTCAGTTACAGAGCTGGTAGAATCTTCTATTTCAATATGTTGCAGTATATCTGTGAATTCATAAGTGGAGTTCTCCAACCAGTAGAACACTGCCACTACAATGCATTGCTGCATGATGCATTACATGCACTTTTAGTTGTACTCCTGTACACCATTTCAATACCATACAATTTGTTTGACATCAGTACCAAACAGGTATTTGCCTTTGTTTCATTGCCCCAGAGTCCCAGGAGACTTCACATTTGACATGGGATCTGGCAAATGCTAAACAGGCATTTTTGTGCTGGGGCTTTAATAGTGGCTTACTTTGTAAATGACACAATGTAATACCACTCCTTGCATACAGCATGCATAATTTCTGAGTCACCTTTGCTACTGTAATCTGACTCATTAACAATGCTTTGCTAATTTCCTTATAGCCTTTACATCTTTTGGGTAAAGAAACTTCTTTCTCAAGTCCAGTGACAATTGTCTTCCAAGTGGTGCCATTATTATTAGCATTGAATGTGAGGGGATTTTGTGTGTTAAACACAACCCTTAATTTTCAGTCAGTGGCCACCTGTCTGCCTTGTTTTCTGTTATTTAGCTTTTTAAAGTTTTATTTACAAGGCCTTTATTGGGGTGGACTCATTTTTTACATTTAAAAATGTTAATTTTGCTTTTGTAGTGACATATCTCAGTGGTAACCAATAAACCCGATATGCAGGGATATTTATGGTGTATCATCCCATAGACAGGAGTCAAATGATCTTCAGAGAAATCTTTTGGAGTGTACTCATTTTGCTGGGCACTGAACAGAATTATACAATTAATCTTCTAGTATTTCTCAGTCAACAGACTCCTCTGGGCAGGATGTTGACTGCACAAACACCAACATCCAACAACCTCTATTCTTCTTGAGTAATAGACAAGTAATCATTAAGATTAGAGTAATAATAGTTAATATAAAAATGCAAACTGTTGTCATATTTTACTGAATCAAATTTTTCTCCTACGTCTAAACCCATTCCCTGAAGATAGAAGTGATTTTTTGACAGCTTTTGGCATTCTTATTGCCCAAAAATAATGGTTTATTCCTAAAATTGAAAAAATATATTTTCTCAGAATGTTGATTTATCTCTTAAAACTTTAACATATTGAAATTAATAATTGACAAACATTTGAAAAAATAAAAACATGCACATTTGTGTTCCACTGGAGGTCATTTTGCAGGGCTCTGGCAGTGCTCCTCCTGTTCCTCCTTGCACAAAAGGCGGAGGTACTGTAGCGGTCCTGCTGCTGGGTTGTTGCCCTCCTATGGCCTCCTCCACGTCTCCTGATGTACTGGCCTGTCTGCTGGTAGCACTAATGTGAGTGCTACAAAAAAACAAAAAAAACATTCCTTCTAGTCATTAAATACAGGCAGCAAGTGCTACAACAAGAACTATGAGTGGTGCATTACTGTCTGGGAGTACTTGAAAAATGATAAAACATTCCTCCTCCTCATCAATGCACCAATACATTAAATACAGACAGCAAGTGCTATAACATGAACTATATGTGTAACATTACTATCTGGGAACATTGTCATTTAGGTGGAGATAGACTGTGCATGTCTGCTGGGCTTAGATGCTTAGATAGACATGGAACAGTGCTAGAAGTAAAGTAGTCAGTTATTATGCTTTATGGTGTTATTTTATTTCTTTCTTTATTAAGCATTATATCTCAGTCACCCAACCACTGACCTTTAATCTCAAAGCTGCCAATGAAGTTGATCATCTTACTTACATTTGGTTTGATTGGCTTAAATGCGTGTGACAGAAAATCATTACAAGTTTAAATGTAATGTCACAGGACAAAAAGTCCCATTGCCCTCACTGCACTCTGAGATCTGATCTACATTCGCTTCGTTGAAGGCGAGATTTGATTAATGGTAAGAGCAATTTAAAACTTTTGATTAATATGGTTTTCCAAATTTAGAGTGTTAGCTATGACTGAATCACAGAACTATTGTTAGCTAGAGCACAAGAGGACATCAAACTTTAATGTAGTTGTTCATGATTTCTTTACTCTGGCATCCTTTGCCTGTGTTGATCTTTGCCATTTTGTTGAAAAAAAAGTTTATGTGTTTAATACAATATTTTTGTCAGATTCATCCTTTTTATCCATGATTGTAACTGTAGTAAAACATGATGATATATGGAAATGTATGATTGAATCCTTTGTGTGTCTAATTTATTTTAAAATGATATTACAAAGACTACGACTTTTATATATACTACTTTTGCTATCATTTATTTTTTTTCTAGGTTATGGTGAGAAAAGCCTACACATGCACTGGAATTAACAATGAAATCACATTGTTTCCATTTAGCTCATTTGTTATCTAAACCCAGTTTGATCATTCTGGGGCTTATTAAGATGTTCAGGGTAAGTAACTTAAAATAGGAATTACATGAACGTTCAAAAATGCATAACAATCACAGTTGCTGTTATAGTTACTTTTGAAGAATATGCATTTTTACTGATGATATTTTATACACTATATCTATTTAGAACAAAAGCATGAATATGTTAATTTAAGTCTTCTTAATATTGGACTTTAGTAAGCACACATATGTATACAAATGTAGATGTATTATGTGTTATTTATTATTTGAACAATACATCATTTTCTGTGTCATCACGCACTAGTCCTGGTATTGAAAAAAGAGAGTTTAGATTGAACTGTGGGAGAAACTCACAGTTCGCCGAACACGAGGCAAGCGCCACGTGGATCCCAGTAGTGATTTTCCATGAATCAGCCAACTGGCCATGCAAATGTTCTCCATTCTTTGCATATGGACCTCAGTTGCAAGTCTTTCTCTGGGCCATCTATCTCAATGTCTGCAGGGATTCAGTATGACAAAAACGCATAGGTATGGTGAACGTTTGGCCTAAAGATCAACAGCAACATATGAGCCAAAACTGCTTTAAATTACAAATAAACCGAGAAATGAACAAGTGACGTCAATAAAAAATTTTAACTACTGCAGATTGTCAGAGGAGAACACGGGTCCAATTACAATTACAAATCTGCAGTTTTTCCCTTTATATTCTTAGACCTCACATGAGAAAAGTATCTGCATTATTAATGGGTAATGAATGTCTTTCTGTACAATTGATGTATAATGTGCGTGTTAAAGTTCAATGAATGCTGAAAGTTTTAAAGCCGATTCACCCGATTCAAACTAAGTTGTTAATAGTTAATAAAGAAAACACAGAACTGCGACTGTACTAAGCAGGAATCAAACTCAACAAAAAATGCACTAAATTGCAGTTGCTGCTGTCCGTTTGGACTGAGAGTAAAACTTCTCTAGTGACGAAGTGTTCGATTCCAACTTATGTTAGAATGTATTGGGTTTAAAATGATTAATGTAACCCCACTGTTACTCAATCGGAATTAACCCAGATTCGTTATCTGAAAGGATCAGATGGACATTCTGCTTTGCGTCCTCTCCTCTTTCCTCTCTCTTGTCGTGCAAGGTTGCGCCCCCAACAATTCAGCCGTAAATCAGTCTACAAACCGGAGATAGTCTTTACACGTGAAGTTTGGCAATAGGACGTTCCTTTTGGTGATGTGATAACGCGGCGTACATTACTCTAAAGTTGTACGTAGAACATATGCAAACTGAAAAACAGACTCTGAAGTCTGCACCTCTGGTTCTTCTGGACCGTTTTTCTTGCTTAATCTCTTATTTATCTACTTTTTTGTGTGAGATAACCTAGTTTAGGTTTTAGTTTACTGTTAAGTTTTTAGTCTAATAATATTTAATGATAACTTATTTTTGCACAGTCTGGGTGGATCAGGATGCATTTCACTGTTTGTTGTAGTGTAGAACGTGACAAATAAACGTCTTAAATCTTGAAGACAAACAAGTTGTTTATTAAAACGTTTCCATTTCTGAGAACAAAATGCCAGTTCTTTTTATGAGAGACTTGAGGCAGACAATGCTGTTTTCAGTCATTTTAAATTACTGCCAGTCCTGAATTGTGTTGCTAGTTGTTATGTATTTCGATAATGTGTTTCTCAGAAACAGTCCGAGGACGCTTCAGACTTCAGCAGGCCTCAGATGGACCACCACTTGAGGGAAGAGCTACGTGCTGTTGCTGCCGTTTACCAGCAACAAGCTGTGCGGGTTCTGGTGATGGGGGTAGGGTGAGGGTTAAAGGTCCGGATCACATTCGCACACACGCAAAGCCCTAAAGGTCCTTGGTATGTGCTCCAACACCTCACTTGGTGAGTGTGAGAGCCATTTAACAATGGAGGAAGTTCCTCAGTCACATATGAAAAGTTGACATAGGTGCCAGCACAGTGTAGGCCTAGTGCTTTACTTTTATTACATTAAAATACTCATTTAGTTGTTTTATTCAGTCTTCGAATATTGCAGATCATTTTAAAATGTTAAGGATTTACTTTTGTTACAGGATGGGTGTAGTGTAGAGGTGGTGACGAATAAATTGAGGTTTAATCATAATTTTAAATTATCATATAAAAAGCATGGAACTCACAGCACTGTTCTACGTAGTGCAGAATTCATCTGCACGAGTCTATTATGTGCCTCTGTTGCGCAACTTCTGTCTAAAATAAATGAATTAATTTCCCAAATTGATCCCAGCATTTATCAGGGGGCATTTGTTAGGGGTTGTATCTTTTTTTGGTGCACTCCTATCTACAATAAACATACAACCAAATTAAAACCCAAGAAAGGCCAAATAGTGTCACCAACACAAACAGAAAACTATTTTTGTTCTTTCCTTCTGTAGATAAAAACGTTTTAATAAATATACTGTAAACTGAAATAGCTCAAACCACGTGGACACCCCGCCATTCCAGCAAGTGATCGGGTCAGTTTGTAGTTTCATAATTTCTCAAGTGTTATAAACTTTGAAGGTCGTAAAGGTGAAGACACGCAGAATGGTGCGCTTTCCGTATAGTGAACATTGAGATGGACGTGAGGTGTGTGGTATAAACAATCAATAAAGTTTTACCCCCCACTTAATCAAAGTTTCAGCAGCTTTGTGTAAAAGACCCATCACAACCTTCAGGCGGGATGGGACGTTAGAAACGTGCGCTAAAACCTGATTGGCTGAGAAGTGTGAAGGGGCGGGTTTCCCAAAGCCCTCTATAAATAAGGATGTGCCCAAGATACACTGAGCTAAGCTTCTGGACCGGACTGGAACATTCGGGCTTGCTCTGGCACTGCACTGGTTAACTTACCATGAACTGCTCAACAACAGAATCTGGTCTTTCTAAACGCCTGTCATGGGGAAAATGGTACAAAAACTAGCCGAGTTTAATCACGTCGACGATCACAAAAGCAGCCCTGGGAAAGATTCAGGTATGTTTCAGTACAAGCTATGCTAAATGAATTAGTTCACATAAGGATAAAGCAGTTTTGATAATTGTATTGATATGGACCTTGTAGCTACGACCAAAACTACTTACATTACTTTTGTTGAGAACTTCTTTCGACTAAATAAAACAAAATTCTTGTTTCAGAATGTTCATCTGTGGTTTTAACAGAAGACCCCTTTGAGGAGGCCCTATGTGCAGAGACTGTGGATAATCTCTCTGAAATTCTTGCTGAAGTCAGTGCCAGAACCCTAGGATGGTCCAGGCTTCTTGTTCCTCATCAGTTGCTGGAGCACATTGGACAGGAGTTGCTCCACCTGGCAGCTGGTGAACCCTGTGGGCTGAAAGGAGCTCTAATTGACCTGTGTGTAGAGAATAACAAGTCTCATCAGAGTATTGGCCAGTTATCTGTGGACCCCTATACTGTGCCAACTTTTCAGCTCACATTTTTGCTGCGGCCAGATCTTGAGGGACTGTGGCCCAAGTTTACAAGAAGACTTAGTAATTCTGTCAGACTGAGCACAGGCTTCACAGTGGTCAAAAGAAAGCTTTATAGCTCGGGTGAGGTTTACATAGAAGAATTGTGATCTGAAAATATTGACCACAGGGGGCAACAAAGGTTACACATAGTGTTCTATGCTCTTCTTTGTATTTTTGTTTCATATTTAAGAAACTGACACTTATATATGGGTTTTACCATATGCTTCTTTTGCAGAAAATGACACTTCTGGCCAAGCAATGCGAAGGAAGTATGTCATATAATGTCCATTATTGGGCTAATGGCAGCTATTTAATGGTTCTGATATAGGACATTATTTTTATATTGTATGACAATACTTGTCGAATTATACCAAAGTGCTTCAGTTCTGCTTAAACAGTTGCTAAAAAATGAACTGATGTTCCAATTACTTGAAGTTTACCAATATAGTTTCCATATATTCAATACATTTACAAGTAAAATGCAAATGGTTGTGATCAAGCAATGCTAATAAATGTACTCTGAATTCATCTTTGACTGGGACTTGTGTGTTGATTTGAGGTTAATGTAAAGCATACACAACAAAACTTGGGTGTAATGTCAGCAAAATTAAAACTTCTGTATTAATGTAATAGGAATCGAGTGGGCAATTCTATATGACTCACAAAAAGTACTCTTGTGAATAAAATCATACACGGGGTATTTGATAGAAAACACTAGCCTCAGTATTGTAAAAATGATATATGCAATATTTAAAAAAGCAGATCAAGATTGTTCTTTAACTGGTCTTGATTATATAACAAGACTCAAGACTAGGATTATTCCATTTTAATAAATACAGATCAAATCTCTTCAATAATCTCAAATGATTGTTTAAAAAAAATCAAACAAGCAAATCTACAGTGAACATTTCAATTAAATAAGGAATGGCAACAACTTAATTTCAACCGACCAAGTTCTTGCTGTCAAAAATGCAGGTCCAAAGAAATAAAAATTCTTGAGTGGCTCAGAAAATCCAACTAGAGGGCTCAATAATTGCTCAGAATGGAATAGGGGGTGCACAGACATACTGAAAAGAATAGCATTAAGCCAGTAGCATAGCTTACCATTCAGAATATAGCTATTTAGTGTTTGTTTTCCCCAAACTCCATAAATTACTGTCAAACAAGCACAATTAAGTTCTTAGACCCATTTTCACATTTCTGCAATATCCACTCAATGATGTGCAACTTTGCCAACATCATGGGGGAGAGCAAAGACAAATATGAGCCCACCACTGCATGGATAAAGCCTTTTTTTGCATTTCCTAGTACAAATTCCCACTCTTCTTGCAGTGAAAGTTTGGGGAGAGAAGAATGTTTCTGCACTTGGTCGCCTTCTAAATAGACATAAACTGGACCTATATGGATAAAAGCAGAAAAAATAAAAAAGGTCACAAGTTTTTATAACACCTTAAACATTAAAAAACTAAACTTTCCCAAAAAAATGGACTGTAAAATTCCTGTAGTTATGGAAGGCAATTTCATTAAAACAACTATTATATATATTAGTAAAAATTAACATTATAAAAAAATAAATCCAGTTACAATCATTTCATATAATACTGTTTTTGTGTTATGGTTAGTTTTTAGTTAAATTGTTAGTGACTGTTTTTTAAGTGGGGGAAAGAAACTTACTCTGTCTCTCAGTGTCCATGTAACAGGACTTGAATGTCTGAAAGCTTTGAGCAACTGGGTGTACCCATTTTCTGTGCCCTTTGGTACAGGTCCGAGTCTCCAAAATAACGTGCTCGATACAACAGCCCCTCCTCTGTGTTCAAACAATGTCGCCAACAGTTATGAACATTAATAAAAAAAATAAATTACATACATTATTAGTGTTCAATTTGATCACTTTTTGCATTCTATAATACTTTCCACCCAACACTGCTGAAGAGCTTAGGACACCTCGACAGCAATTCTATATGCTCTACCACAACACAGCTATGCAGATTTTGGTTTGGGTGGAACACTGCATAGCACTGGGGGATAGATGGGCCCCACCCACCTTGCTTACCACAGAAAATGCAAGAGCACAATCAAAATAAACTGGAAACTACTACATCCCTAGCAATGCTTGTACTGAAAGCACCAAGAATGCAAAAATGTAACTGTGGACTACAGGGTAACTTACTCTGTTGTTTTTCTTTCCAGCAATTATTTCTAAGGTTTGAAATGTAGTCCTCTTCCACACTCTGTTCAATATTCTTTAGATTTATTCCACTATATTCCTCAGAAAAATGGTCACCCACATAGTAAGGCACCTTCAGAATTGCAGTATGTCTCCTGTTTGTGTGGCCTGAAGAGCTGCAACATATATGAAATGATAATTAACGAATATGGATTTCAAGGACATTCATCAATAACCTTTTATATGACAAATCTTTCTTTTTGTCATTGTAGTAAATAAAGTATGTGCTATTAATAGAACAAACAAGACCATGCAAACTTACGGCCTGTGGCTAAGACTGTAGGGAGGGCTGGACACCATCATTTGGCTGAGGGCTGAAACTATGATGAGGATTAGGATGGGCATCAGTTGAACAAACAGAGCAAGACTTCCCTAGTTAATAAAAAAAAATAAAGGGAATTGTTACCTTCCTGTTACTTTTCTGAAACAAACTTTTTTGCACCTTATCCTGTTGAACCATTAAGAGCATTGTAAGACATTGTGAAATTGAACAGAAATAAACCCTGCATCTAAATAAAAACAGTGCCAAAACCATCTTCTTGCATGCATTTACAAATATGTAATTTTGAAAAAAGTAGCATTATTAGAGAAGTCATTACATATAACAACATATGTTTAAGTTAAAAAGCATTTCCAATGTGCGATCACTTACATCTCTCTGTTGTTCTCTTCGTTCTTGCCTGTGGTTATGTCCAAATCTCATCCTGCCATTACTGTAGACATGGACATTACCTAGAAAAAGTGCAAAAAAAAGGAGTCAATTTCCCAATATGCCATCTACTTTCATTATACCACTACTACAGGCAGGTATTTCCTGAGATTTCCTAGCCATTTAAACCCACATTGAACTTATTGTACATGTCCTACTTACTAGATGGAAATCCACCACCAAAGAACATGTTGAAGAGATCTTCAGGAGAAATATCGGCCTCAAAGCCATGATGAGAATGGCCGTGACGTGAGTGGTGGACTTTCTCCTCACCATAAAGGTCATACTGCTTCCGTTTTTCAGCGTTACTAAGAACAGCGTACGCATTCCCTATAGCTTTGAAAATATTAGATAAAACAATAAGCACTTTAGAATAAATTCCAGAAGAGAAGAACATTTAAAAGCACAAAAATGATTATTACCTTTAAATGCCTCAGTAGCACCAGGGGCATGGTTTTTATCTGGATGGAATTTCAAAGCTAGTTTTCTGTAAGCTTTTTTCAGATCGTCATCTGAAGCATCTTTGCTGACACCTAGAATTTCATAATAGTCTTTGCACTTTTTTATCCTGCATGCAAAATGTTTAAAAACAATGCAAGAACAGAAGTCATTACACAAGGAAGTGTATGTCAATTTAATACAGTAACTGTAGTTTGGCATTAATAAATCAAGGTTACTTCTGACATTACAAAATTCTGTTAATTTACTTATTGCAAAATCAGAAAAGTAAAATGCACATACAAACACACCTTTTAACTGCATCCAGTTGATCTGATGTATATGACTTGGCTCCATCTGTGACACTTTCTGCTGATGTTTGATCTCCAGCACTGTTAGTTCTGTGCTTTCCGCCATTTCTGTCACTTTCTCCACAATTATCACTGCCATAGGTCTTCCCATTTTGAGATATAGATTCTAATAAACCTAAAATAACAAATAGAAAATAGGAAGTCTGAGTCACTAAAATAATCCTTCACAGGGAAACGTAGGAAATTGGTAGACTAAAGCATGGGAAGCCTCTAAGATGTAACATGTCTGCAACATAACCAATATAGACATAAACATAAACAAGCAAACAGGAAAACATTTAAAGTTTAAACATAAAGCATATTACAGTCATTTGAGATTAGCTCGAGTTAAAATAAGCTTCTGATGCCATGATAGCTGAAATCATGCAAAAAAACAGACGGGGACTATAAATGCAAGAAAGTAATATAATTAGCAGGATCCATGCGCATCAAAAAGAAGCTGACGTTAGCTTTGTGGTTAATGTTAGCCAAACGCATAGCTAAGCTAACGTTAGCTAGAGTTGCCTTTATCTGGCTTGATGCGACACTTAAAACAGATGTTCACGTACGCCTCGCCTTCTCGGTGGGAAAAAGCTTCTGTGCCTTCTCCAGAAACCTCCTGGCTTTGTCGGGCTGGTTGTCTCTCAGTGCTGTGAGAGAAATGTCGATACAGCGCTCCGCTTCGTCCTTGTTTGATTCCATTGCGACAGCGGAACTTCACAGGCTCATTGGCGCTGAGCAATGACGCCACAGAAAACCAGGCGCGAAAATAACACATCATCGACAAGGCTGCTTGAAGATACGCAAGGGGCGAAAAAGGATATTGGTGGATTTTTTAATGTTCTGGCCTCAGATTTCTGGACAATGTCAAAAATACTAAAACTTGTATTAGTCACTGATGCTGCTTGAAGGACTGCGCACACAAAACGAAACGGGACATACAGAAAAAATACTTTTAGAGTTGGTTTCCCGGACGCACGCTGAGCCATACTAGGTATAAATGGAGTGAATCAACATTAACCCTTTGCTTTATTACTAACAGACTCTGCTCATTCTGCGTCACGGAAACCGGTACATATAGTTTTATGTCATAATTAAGAAGTCACATGCTTAAAATGCGCCTGAGCAGTGTATTGTCAGTACTATTTTGTCGTACTGCTGGTGAACTGGTAAGAGCACCTGTTAGCCATGTAGTCAGACACAGTTCCGTTTCTGCTAACAGTACTGGAAGGAAAAGAATAAAACAGCTCAGACCCCCAGACTGGGAGGCTCTCTCCTGGGAGGAGCGACTAGCTGACACTGTGACTCCTCTGTGGAGGCTGAGCTATGAGGAGCAGCTGCTGTGGAAACAGGAAAAACAGCGCAGCATCTTATGTCAGATCACACGTGAGCTGCACAACAAAGCAGAGCTTTCGTTTCCTCTACTTTCTATAGTTCCCTCGCCTGTGAGGGATGGATATCGCAATAAATCAACCTTCTCTGTCAACAGAGGAGTGGATGGAAATCCCAAGACTGTAGGATTTTACATTGGCACTGGGAAAGGTCGAAACATAGTTTGTGTTCATGGCGACCATCTTCTTAACATGCCATTGAAGCACAAGTTGGTTGCAAGATGCTATGAAGATTTTATACGTGCCTCACCACTGAAGCCATGCATTTTGTTTCATGATGGGGGACACTGGAGAGAAATTACAGTGAGAACAAACTCTGTTGGTAGCACCATGGTCATAGTGTACTTTCATCCACAAAGCTTAACTCCTGAGGAGATCGGTGTTCATAAAGCAGCTCTAGTAGAGTACTTCACCAATGGCCCTGGGGCAGTTTGCCAACTGGACTCTCTTTATTTCCAGGAAAGTGGCATGACTCGATGTAGTCACGAAGAGTCTCCATACCAGCTTCTGCTTGGGGATCCCCATATCTACGAGGAGGTCCTTGGCTTTAAGTTTCGCATTTCTGCTGATTCCTTTTTTCAGGTGAACAGGAGTGCAGCAGAAGCCTTGTATAACACTGTTGCCGAGTTGAACAAGGCTTGTGAGATGGGCACTCTTTTGGATGTGTGCTGTGGTACAGGAGCTATTGGAATCTCTTTATCCACAAAGATGAAGAAGATCATAGGTGTTGAACTCATTGAGCAGGCTGTAGAGGATGCAAAATATAATGCAGCTCTAAACAGCATTCAGAACTGTGAGTTTCTCTCTGGAAAGGCAGAAGATGTTCTTCCTAAACTAATACCGAACTTGTGCTCTGAGGGCCGGCTTACAGCTATTGTGAATCCTTCCAGGGCAGGCCTGCATTATAGAGTGATTAGAGCACTGCGCAACCACCCAGACATACAACGACTAATCTACATATCCTGCAAACCAGAGGGAGAAGCAATGAGGAACTTCAGGGAGTTGTGTGGGAAACCAGATTGGCAAAAGAAGCTCACCGGAGAGGCCTTTACACCAACTCTGGCTGTCCCAGTGGACATGTTTCCACACACACCTCACTGTGAATTGGTGCTTGTCTTTGAACGATAAAATAATCACTGAGCAGAAAAACAACACAATGTTTATAATACAATAGTTTTTTGTTTGTTTGTTTAAAGATGTTAAATCATGAATAAAATGTTACTGGTTTTCAAATTGTTTTTTTAATTTAACATGCCTGGAAAACTGCTAAGATTCTTCTGTTATATTATCTAGGCCTATAGTCATGAATCTTTTACGAATGGAGCTTCTTATCTTGTATGTGTTCCTGTTATTAAGGACTGATTTTTTGTTACCTTTATTGTCTATAGTACTAGAGAAGTGTTATATATCAGAACAAATTCTCTGTGTGCTAACATACATCTAAATAAATCTGGTTCTGATTGTGATGAATTGTATAGAAAACATTGTAAAATATGCCATATATATTAAAATTGTTTTAAGTGGTCAGGTTTCACTATGGCTTCATAAAACCTGTTTCTCTAGTCCAGATTGCTGATTCCATGTTTACATAACCCACTATTCATTTGACATTTCATTTGGTTTCAAAATTAATATGCATTTTCAGCATTTTCTCTACACATTGTGGGTTTAAAATGTATGTGGGAGTATGTGTCATCTGCCAATGAACTCTTAGCAGCATGATATTTAAAAGGTTTGCAAAAAAGTATGACTTTCATCACATCACAAACATTTGCTCAGATTGCGCTGAAACTTTGTTTAGAACAGAGTTCTAGGTCACAATAATGGCATTGCCTAAACAGTTATTTGAGATTATTTCATTGGTATATTGTGTCAAAGAAATGTGAATCTGGAATAATTTTGTTAATTGAATTGAGGAAAATGAATAGAAAAGGCAAGAAACACATTAAGACACTTTAACATGATACATTCATATAATCAAGTAAAGATTGTTAGGTAACATGCTAAAGCTAAACACAAGGGAAATGTAAGTGTTGCTTGAGTATATGTAACTGTTAATGTTTATATGTTCATATATAAAGGTGCATCATGTCATCTAAAGTAAATGCGCTCTTAGCCACATAGAAAACAGCCAGGAAGCAAAAGACACAGTTTGGTCACTTAAGGCTTGTCCTGTAATGGTTGCAAAAAGTGAACAGAAAAGGGCAATTGTTAATCACATTGTTTATATTGCATATTTCACGACTGTGGCAGGTCTATTGGGTTCTGTGAGAAGTAAATTTTACAATACATACCTCACACACATGACATCATGTGGATGATTTTATTTTTGCTATCTAGCAGATCAATGATCCAGACCATTATATAACAGTTGCTCATGTCTTCAATAATCACACTCAGTGACCTTGCTCAGTATACAAAAAACAGGTCAGAATTACTGAAGGCCTCTTATTGTGGTGGACTGTGTGTTTTGACATCTTTCTATCATATCTGACTGTTCAATTTCTGCCTTATATTACACTCAGGTGCCATTGTAACAAGACAACAAGATCATGTTTTTTTCCCTTCACATTATGGCTGAGTGTTGGGAGCAGGGATAATATAGGGCAAGAGGACCAGGACCTGGGTTGGGAAACAGTGACATTCACAAATATGTGTATTAAATTAGAGATGGCATGTTTTCTCATGTATATAATAATGAGGAAAAATCAGTCATGACAGTTCATGAGATTGTGTGGTAGGTACAATGTTTTTCAGATGGTCTATGTCTTATGTTTATACATTTACATTTATTCATTTGACTGATGCCTTTGTCCAATGCGGCTTCCAAGGTAGAGGAGCAATCAATCATTTTATCTGCAGGACAACAATGAAGTGAGTGCTACTATAAAGGCAACACATTTCCTCTTTGTCAATAAATACAGATGGCACATGCTGCAACATTAAACATCAATAAAACTACTGTTAGCTAAGCCGGACTAATGTGTAGATGTCTGATAGTTGTAAGTGTTGAGATGGACTCAGAAGAGCAGTCTTTAAGCACTTATTAATTTTTACATGACCTTTAAAACCTCTTAATTTTCAACTTTTAACTGATCTCTGTTTTCACTGGCTGCCTTTTATTGTCCAGACTGAACCCTTACATTTTTAACATGAAGGATAACCTAGGTTTAACAGGTGGGCTATTTTGGCAGCTTGAGTTCATTTCAGGCTGTGTACTATAAGTGAATGGTAAAAACAAACAAACAAACAAACAATCAAACAAACATAAAACCTACATTTACTTATTTCAATTGAACCTTTATATTTGATCAACTTTGTTTAGATATTTTGCTTTTTATTCTGAAGTGGTCTTTGTTGTAAATGATTTAAGAGCTGGGATGTCAGAATTTGTGTTTTAGAGACTAAAATATAATGTGATTTAAACGTAGCCTATACGACAAGTCAGAACAGTGTATCGGAGATATAGAGATAGAATCCTGATCAAGTGCAATGACCTACATTTCGGTACAGCTGCTCTTGGACACGGACTGAGTCGCTGTAGACAACGACTTCATCTGTGTTTCTCTGTTGCAACTTGTGTCATTCGAGATGGGCTGCTGGATGGTCACCAGGACGTGGGGGAAAAAAACAGATTGTTTAGATTGTGGCTTTCAGTGTGAACATCAGATGAGCAGTCAACCAATGAAACGGCAATTCTATGTGGCATCCATTCCCTCCCAGCCAATTGCAACCATTTAAACGACGTACCAAAAAAAACGGCCAGCGACTTAGGTAAGCGAGAGGAATCGCGCGCGCTGTGAAACACCATTGTCCTGCTGTGGTCGCTCCGGACGTGCTGAGCTCGATGAATTGTTGACTCGCAGCAGCGAAGCCGCAGCTCCGAAGGTATGTGGGCAAATGCGTGAATCAGCGTTTGTGACACTGGGCTTCCTGCGGGACACGCTGGCGTTACAGACCCACCCTCACAGGACTGGGACTGTGTAGCGCTCTGGGGTTGGACTAATGATGCCTTCTCTCTTCCAGCAGGCGCTCGTCAGAGAACCAGAGAAAATATGAACGACATAGAAAGGAAGAGGAGCCAAAGCGGCAGAATGGCCGAAGAGCTGTCGGTGGACGATGCTTTAGATGAGTCGTATCAAGAGAAAGAGGAACCACGACCTGAGATGCAGATAGTGTGGAGAAACGTCATCATGATGGCTTTACTGCACGCCGGGGCGGTGTACGGACTGCTCCTGATCACATCCGCGTCTGCCTTAACCTTGCTGTGGAGTGAGTGCGCTTCTTCCTGTTTTCCATGCCCGCACGGTAACGCTGAACGACCCGAGGATATGATGCACCTGTTTCAGCCAAGGGTTCATCTCGTGGCCGAAATGATTGCGCACTAGAGCCAGGGGTGATCCAACGCTCAGAACGGAATTAAAGTGTATTTACCCCAGATTGGGCCTCACAGTATTCTGATTTAATCTTACTTTAGTCCTCATATTTACTCAGAGGACCGTGAGTAGCCTACATGTAACTCTACCAACATGTATTTATTTATTTATTTATTTGGCGCCGTTCTCTAACTGAACAATGCACAATCAGCATTTCAATAAGCTTTCCATTGTGCGCGAGACAGCCTCATAACAGTACGTCTTTCTCCTCTGGGCTCTCTCAGTCTGAGCAGCCTTGTCTGCGAGCACATAGAGAGACATTCATCACCCTTGCAAAACAGCTCTGAGGAGGACAAGCACACCTTCCCACATGGCAGACATAAATAACCTAGAAAGAGACATGCAGTGTAGTCGAATGTAACATTTCACTCTATTTTCCCCTTCTCCCCTCACAGCGGCTGTGTGCTTCATGACCAGTGCTCTGGGGGTGACCGCAGGAGCTCATCGACTCTGGAGCCACAGGTCCTACAAAGCTAAACTACCCCTACGAATCTTCCTCGCAGTTGCTAATTCCATGGCTTTTCAGGTACCTGTTATAAAACTGTGAAGAAATACTCGAAATACAATAGAGATGCAAACAGATGTGCCTCACTCATCTGCTGCAGTTGTACCAGTCCTTACTTGTTGTTTTCTACGATGTATATTACCTCTTAGTAGTAGTATTGTTCCGCATTCATTTCTGACTGAGCATTGGTGTCTCTGCCATCCAGAATGATGTCTTTGAATGGGCTAGAGACCACCGCGTCCACCACAAGTATTCAGAGACCAATGCAGACCCACACAATGCCAGAAGAGGGTTCTTCTTTGCTCATATTGGCTGGCTGCTGGTTCGTAAGCACCCCAATGTCATCGAGAAAGGAAGCAAGCTGGACATCAGTGACCTCAAAGCAGATGGGGTCGTCATGTTTCAGAGAAGGTAAGAACTTGACATTTTTATGTTTGCCATTCTTTCTGCCACCAGGAAAGTAGATGCTTTGTTGATGTTGTTGATTATCTAAACTATGACAGCAATGCGATGCAGCCACCCAACCCTTTATAATAGTCCAGCAACGGCTAATCTTTATCACTGTGCATCTTACTGCATCTTAACTAAAAAAAATTCACTTTTGTTATGACATCAACCATTTTTCCCAAATGGTGATGAGCTGTAGGATAACGATTTTAGTTTGACAACAAGTTCAGTGAGCAGTTGCATTGGGACACAGTAATTTCTCAGTGGTTTATGCAATACAGACAATGTCATAGAGCCATAACCATTTTCACTCTCTTGTTTCTCGCACCTCTGTGGCCTGTTCTGTTGAGAAAGTCTGCTGCCTCTGCCAAAGCGCACATCAGGCCACGGCCACTGAATGAGCAGAGTACAGTCATCCGACCCATTGTCTTGGATGCAGTCCCACAATAGTCATGACCTCTTTGAAAAAGGGATTAACCCTTCCAAACTCTACTGGTCAAAGGATGTCCTGAAAACATACTTCAGAGAATTGCCAAATCAGATAGCGGAACAGTGACTGGTTTTTCTGCATATTTTAAGTAGATGCAAAACAAAAAATCTGACAGTTTTTGCATAGTTTAGATCTGTGTGAGGCTCTTGCTGATATGACTAAAGAACCACATGTGCAGAGATGCCAAATGCTTTGCTGAGTGCTAAAGAACTTAATGTCTCCTCATGATGGTCATCACAGTTATTATTTCTTGTGTCTTTTATGTACTTCTAACATGAGTTCTCTCTGTTCCAGTAATTTCTGATAATAACTTTTTTTCACCTTAGGCACTACAAGCTGTCTGTACTGGTGATGTGCTTCCTTTTCCCCATGCTGGTGCCGTGGTACCTGTGGGGGGAAAGTTTGTGGGTGGGTTATTTTGTCCCAGGCCTGCTGAGATACGCTGTGGTCCTTAATGCCACCTGGCTGGTCAACAGTGCTGCCCACATGTGGGGGATGAGGCCCTATGACTCCAGTATTAATCCCAGAGAGAACAAATTTGTTGCCTTCAGTGCTGTAGGTAAGAGTTTTTAAAAGCTCACAACTCAGCAAGCATTTCCTGTACATCCTCAAAAATCTTAAATACTGTTACTTATGTGTCTTTATGCGTTTATTCTCAGACTGGTAGGTATGGTGTATATGTATGTTGTAAATCTTCAATAAGAGCAAAACAATGGTGGGAGTTAACTGACATACCCAAAAAACATTTAGTGCATGTGAGATGAAAATTGTTAAAGAAAGTTGTTTTCTTCATTCCTTTGATCTGTGATGTCATGCATATTCAGAAAGTGTATGTGGGTTCAGATGTTCAGTATGATATGTTTTAGTTCTAATCACAGTGAAAAAACATATACAGGTTACCTTATCATATCCCACTTTATCTATAACACTATCAAACAACTTTCCATTGTTCTCCCATGTGATGACAGCTAGATGACGTATTGTTTGTTTCTTTTTAGGGGAAGGATTCCATAACTACCACCATACATTTCCTTATGACTACGCTACAAGCGAGTATGGCAGTCGACTAAACATCACAAAGTCATTTATTGACCTTATGTGTTACTTTGACCTGGCAAAGGACTGCAAGAGGGTGTCTCATGAGACAATCATGGCTCGGGTACGGCGCACTGGGGATGGCAGTCACAAAAGTGGCTAAAATATTAATAATCTTTCAGACAAAACGACAAGCCAAAAGCAATTTTAAATAGATTTGCAGTGAGTGTGCAGTGACGGTCCTAGTAATGTCTCCACCGTAATAATGAATAAAGGATTGTTGTCAAAAACTTACAGACTAACATTGAATTTAGGACACTGTTCAATTTTCAAATTTCCAATAATCCAAAAAAAAAGACCAAAAAATGTACACACACACACACACACACACACACACACACACACACACACACACACACACAACAGATGTTTGATGATGATGACTGGTCTGTATAAATGGTAAAATTCCGCTTTTAGAAAATCTCTATAGTAAACTATGCAAGCTGTACAATTCCAGCTTATGTAACATCATATTAACCTCTTGATATTTCAGGTTTACATTCTGTTACATTTGTAGGGGATACAACTTTGAAAATATTTTACTCTTTAAAACTTCAGTCTTGCATATACAGAGCAGAGATTTTTTGTAGCCACCAACACTAAACTGTAATTCATTATTGAAAGGAAACGTAATAGTTTAGGTTTGAAGCAACTACACTGTAATTCAGACCTATCGAAACCCCAGTCTAATCTAAACAAAAATGTTGAATGATTTTCATTATATTGTTTATAAAATGTTTTATATCCTCAGAACTATAAGAAAATTAAGAAAAAGGTTAATGTGATACTGGTGCTCTGATAATTTTTTTAACTCCTTTCCCTCAAATAGATATGTGACTGTTGCCCTCTGAATTTGGTACTTTGTACACACTTCTTCTGATCCTGTTAAGTCTTTATCTGTAAAGTCTGATGACGTGAGATCACATATAACGTGATCTGAAACTATTCTGCCATGCAGTGTCTCAAGAATTCATGGAATTTACTTTCAAGAAAAGTCCAACTTATGATCAATACAAGCTTTTTTTCTGGCATGCATTTCTGATTATGCATCTTTCCTCCACTACCCCAAAACGTAGCTCGTATATTATTTATTTGCTTTATAGTAAAAACATAGTACAGGAAGAGGTGTTTCCACATGTCAGACTTGCTCTGTGATGTCCTGTACATCTGGTTTAAATTCCTCTGATTCTTTCATTTAAAGACAGAAATGCAGTTTCACTCTTTACACTACAGGACTATTTTCACAAGTGAAAATGAATTGATATTACAGTAACAGAGACATCAGACATGTCTGCATCTTTCATTGTAAGGCCCTTATCAGCTCTTGGTTCGATCCCCAGAAAAGGTTCTGCTTATTTATTTTTTATTTACAAAAACCCTGAATTAATGCTATTAAGAATTGCTGGGCTGTTGCACTGGTCTGACTGAAGGATGCTCAAGCTGAAGCTCCTCTACATTAGTGTACTTAAATGCTCATGAGAAGACAGAAGAAGACTACTACCCTCCATAATGCTTTGCAGTGTGTACATGTGACCCATACCCTGTGTGTATGCTGTATGTTTTCGTGCATTTATACTGAACACTGAAGTGCAATGATATTTGTGAATATTTTCGAGAATTTTACACCATTGACATGTTCTGGGAGCCTTAAAGCAGGCATATTTTCAAGGAATGTTCTTTTCACTTTATGTACCAATGAATTAAGCATATTTGTATAAGTAGGAACCTTTGCGAACTGTGCAGTGAATTTATGAATTTAATCTTAATGTAATAAAAATTGTGAACAAATGACTTTGGTGTCAAAGCCTCATTTTTCTATTACTCGTGTAGTCCCCTGGGTTTCCCCACAGCGACTTACATGTTCTAATGTCGCTTTATAACGCTCGCAGCAGTGGCTCACTGGCGCCGTCTTGTGAGTATGAACAGGTACTACACCGCAAAAAAGATTTTCAGGGAATATCCTCTGTATAAGCATTTAATGCTGTTATTATAATTATGGTCATTATTGTGGTTATCATGGTTATTATTGCAACATCAATAATAAATAATATTTGTATTATTATGTTTCTGATGGTTATGATGGTTGTGTATTTGTAATATAATATAACAAATTAATTGCTCTTTAAAAGGGTCAATATTACATTTTAAGAAATAAATTAGTAATAATAATTACTCATTATTATACATTTATCCTCCATCTTTCTAAAATGTGAAATGTTTTTATTTAATGGGCTTAAATATGCAGATAAAATATGATATATGTAAATTTGAGTTTTGATACTTTTTCTGTCCATAGCGTCCACGCATCAGCTTCATTAAACCCTTTCAGTGAGAAACGGAGCCTCCAGGATAACTTCCCTTAATCCCAAACTGCGTAGAGAAATAGGAAGCAAATAGGAGACAGAAAACGGATTAAGACGCGCTGATCTGTCTCCGTGTCTGTTTCAGTAGCTCTGTCTCTTCTCTCCAGCTCGTTCATCTGCAGACTCTTCATTCGACGACTTAAGACTGTTTGGTCGCAGATGAAGCGGAGGAACAGAGGACGGTAGGCTTGGCTTTGGGTTCAGGGAACAGCCTTTTTCTACAACAGGAAACAGTGGCCTGCGTGCCGCATTTAGGGGCTCGACAAGAACAGAAAAGGTGCCTTGGATTAAGGATGAATTCCTCTAAAACTGGGCTAATTTCCTCAACAAATTGGGGAAAAAAATCCAAATAACATCTGCTGTTTGATCCCCCCGATAACGGCGGTAATCCCTGAACAGTGCTACTCACTCACTGGTCTCTCTCTCTCTCTCTCTGTCTCTCTCTCTCTCTCTCTCTCTCTCTCTCTCTCTCTCTCTCTCTCTCTCTCTCTC
>JBBIGC010000145.1:17193088-17214506 GCA_037576955.1 Lepidarchus adonis
TCACTCAAAATCTCACGATACATGGCCCCATTCATTCTTTCATTTACACGGATCAGTCGTCCTGGTCCCTTTGCAGATGAACAGCCCCATAGCATGATGTTTCCACCCCCATGCTTTACAGTAGGTTTGGTGTTCTTTGGATGCAACTTGTCATTCTTTCTCCTCCAAACACAACAAGTAGAGTTTTTACTAAAAAGTTATATTTTGGTTTCATCTGACCATATGACATTCTCCCAATCCTCTTCTGGATCATCCAAATGATCTCAAGCAAACTTCAGACGGGCCTGGCACTGCAGGATTAAGTCCCTGGTGGTAGTGTGTTACTGATGTTAGCCATTGTTACTTTGGTCCTAGCTCTCTGCAGGTCACTAGGTCCCCCCGTTTGTTTCTGCAATTTTTGCTCACATTCTTGTGATCATTTTGACCCCATGGGGTGAGATCTTGTGTGATCCACAGATTGAGGGAGATTATTCCATTTTCTAATAATTGCTCCCACAGTTGATTTCTTCACACCAAGCTGCTTACCTATTGCAGATTAAGTCTTCCCAGCCTGGTGCAGGGCTACAATTTTCTTTCTGGTGTCCTTTGACAGCTCTTTGGTCTTGGCCATAGTGGAGTTTGAAGTGACTGTTTGAGGTTGTGGACAGGTGTCTTTTATACTGATAATGAGTTCAAACAGGTGCCATTAATACAGGTGACGAGTGGAGGATAGAAGAGCTTCTTAAAGAAGTTGTTACAGGTCTGTGAGAGCCAGAAATCTTTCTTGTTTGTAGGTGACCAAATAATAATTTGCAAATAAATTCTTTAAAAATCAGACAATGTGATTTTCTGGATTTTTTTCTCATTTTGTCTCATAGTTCAGGTAAAGCTGTGATGAAAATTACAGGCCTCTCTTTTTAAGTGGGAGAACTTGCACAATTGGTCGCTGACTAAATACTTTTTGCCCCACTGTATGTAGTCATTGCCAAAATGATCAACACTACTGGGGAGAAATTGTACAGTTTCTGGAGTAATCCCAAAGACTATTGCAATTACAAATGTTTTGACATATACATGTGTCCTTTTGATTCCTTTATGTGCATTGGATCAACACAAAAAAGCAGAGAAAAAAGCCAAATTGGACATCATTTCACAAAAATAAACAAAAACTGGGCCAGAGAAAATGATCAGCGCCTTTTCAAAATTGTGAGTAAATCATTGTATTTCAAGCATCTGATGCTTGTTTAAACTCACGTGTGCCAAGAAACAGGTGCTGGCAATATAGCATCTGAAGACCGTTAAAAGGGAGAAATGTTGACTCGATTTTCTGTTGTGTGTCTGTGTGCCACACTAAGCATGGAGAACAGAAAGAAGAGCAAAGAATTGTCTGAGGAGTTGAGAACAAAATTGTGGAAAAATATAAACAATCTCAAAGCTACAAATCCATCTCCAGAGATCTTCATGTTCCTTTGTCCACTGTGTGGAATCTAATCAAGAAGTTTACAACACTACACTGTAGTTAATCTTCCTGGACGTGGACAGAAGAGAAAAACTAATAAAAGACTATGACGCAAGATAGTCTGAATGTGGATTAACAGCCTCAATCAGCTTCTAAACAAATTCAAGCTGTTCTGCAGACTCAGGGAGCAACAGTGTCAGCTAGAACTATCTGTCGACATCTGAACAAAAAAGAATAGATATGGCAGGAAACTCCCAAAAAAAAACACTAAGCTAAAATCCTTATGGGAGAATAGCTTTTTGGTAAAGCACATCATTTTACTGTTTACAGAAAATGTAATGAGGCTTACAAAAAAGAACACTGCACCTGCAGTCAAACATGGTGGAGGTTCAATTATGTTTTGGGAATGTTTTGCTGCCTCTGGCACTGGGTGCCTGCGAGCAAGGCAACATGAAATCTGAAGACTACTAAAAGCTTTTAGGGGGAAATATAGGGCTCAGTGTCAGTCTGCATCAGAGGCCATGGGTGTTCCAGCAGGACAATGACCCCAAACATACCTCTAAAAGCCAGAAAAGGTTGAATACAAAGAGCTGGAGAGTTCTGAGGTTCCCAGCAAAGAGTTCGGATCTTAATCCTATTGAACACTTATGGAGAGATCTCAGAATTGCTTTTGGGAAAAGGTACCCTTCAAATCTGAGAGACCTTGTGCAGTTTGCAAATGAGTGATCAAAAATTCTAGTTGAGCGGTGTAACAACCTTGTTGATGGTTATTGGAAGCGATTGGTTTCAGTAATATTTTCCAAGGGGTGTGCAACTATATATTAAGTTGAGGGTGCCAAATATTTTGTCTGGCGCAGTTTTTGAGTTTTTTGTGAAATGATGTCAACTTTGGCTTTTCTCACTGTGTTTCGTTTTGATTTCTAACTTGTTTCAGATATCAAACAAATAAAATATTAGTAAATGATAACACAAGTAAACACAAAATGCATTTTTAAGTGAAGAATTTTATAATGAAGGGTGAAGAAAAAATCCAAACCTACATGGCCCAGTGATTGCCCCTTCTGTTAAAACATAACAGTTGTTCATCACACCTGAGTTCAATATCTCTAGTCACACACCTAGGCCTGATTATCATCCAGTGACCTGGGTCCTCTCCTCTACACTCTACAGCTCACTCCACAGGGGCTGAGTTCTGGGGACTGAGATGGCCATGGAAGGGGCTTGATTCTGTTTTTGGTGAACTGTGTAGATTTGGCCACATGTTTAGGGTCATTATCTTGCCGAAAGACCCAGTGATGACCAGTCTTCTGCTTTCAGGCAGAGGCCACCAGATTTAGATTTTAAAATGTCCTGGTATTTCAAAGCATTCATGATGCCGTGCACCATGCAAACAACTTGTTGGCATGTAGACAGCGCCTGATGGTTGTTTTGGAAACTTTGTGACTCCAAGATGCTATTATCTGTTGGAATTCTTTAACAGTGAGCTTTTATTTCTCTTACCATCCTCCTCACTGTGCGTGGTGGCAAAATAACCTTGTGTCCTCATCCAGGCTGGTTTACTACTGTTCCAGTTGTTTTAAACTTCTTAATGATCCTCTGACAGTAGATGTGGGCAGGTGCAGGTGAGTGGCTGTTTTCTTGAAGCCATTGCCTGACTTGTGAAGGTCGACACATCTGCCCTACTTGAATGGTGTGTTCCTTTGTCTTTCCCATGTTGAAGAGTGGATAAGAGAAATGACCTCTGTGTCACGTCATATTTATACCCCAGGAAGTGATGAATGGCTTATATTCAGATTCTGTAAAATCAGATTTGCAAACATCATCAAATGTGACCTGTGCTGCTTTGCTATCGCTGACTAAGTCGGACACTTGTTGGTCTCAGATATTGCAGGCGTTGCTTTGCAAAAGCAGTGACCTGGAGCTTAAATTCTATAGCATAGTTAAACATTTTTATCAATTAAATTTTTATGCTCAACTACGATATAACGTCGCTACCGGTATAGAGCTGCAAAGGCTTCCAGGGGCGTGTCAAGTTAGATGCTTCTACTTCAGATAAGTGCATTCAGTAATGCTGCGGCTAATAAAATAGGGCGGCTTATCGTAGAGTTTTAAAAACACAACTGAGGTCTGATGTTTGTCGCTAACAGCACTAAAAGTCAAAAGTTGACAATGTTTTCTAATGATATAGTCATAAAACTTATCTTAAACCACGTTAAACTCTTCATTAAGGATTTTGGAGTTGTATCAATGTCCTTAGAGCATAGTGACTTACTCTGAAAAAATGAACAATACTTCATCACTACAGACTACAAACTGGGTAACTGGGTCCAGTTTAACCCAGACCAAGTACAGTTTGAGGAGGAGAAGTTTTAGGCATGACCGGGGCAGTGGTGGCCTAGTGGTTAGGACTTTGCCTCTGGCATCAGAACGTTCAAGTCCCAGCCCGGGCACCACTAAGGTAACCCTTGAGCAAAGTACTCTCCCCACTCTCCCCAGCCATTGGTGGCTGCTCGCTTCTCCACGTGTGATGGGTTAAATGCTTTTCATTGTCGTGCAGTGTGTGTAATGGTGGGTTCACAATGACAAATTTTCACACTTATCTCAAATTTAAGGAAATAGTGTAGACTTACAGCTTCAGTTTTAATATAAAAATATGGACACTTAACATATCTATCTGATATAATACATGTAAGGTGCATGAAGTGTATTTATATTTGATGTATAACTGAACCTTTTCTTTAATCATTTTGCTTCATGCTATTGCCATGATTTCTGTTCCATCAATAAGCTATTGGAGTGGTTGCTGTTTCATCCAGTGCACCACATGCCTCTAGTGCTGTACACGTAGTTGAATTTCAGCCCAGTAGTCTAATGTTAGTACTGGATATCATTTCTCCTCTTATTCTTTCCAGCTACTTTTGGTGTAAGTTTTGAGGTATGTGATAATGAATTGTTAAGCACCTATGACAGTTTTACAATCAGATTCTCCTACCAGTCTTCAAGCTCTTGCAGATTTTCCAGCATAATTTTCAGTTGTTTATTTAGCTCATGCAGTGAAAGCTTTAACATGTACAGTGGGTAAAACGGATATCTCCTGTTTTCAGAAACTACTGGCATACATTGCTCAGGTGTGATTTTTGACCCATTCTTGAACTTATATGAACTCTGAGCTTTAGTTCTTTCCATAGATTTTCTATAGGATTCAAGTCAGGTGATTGGCTGGGCCATTCTAGCAGCTATATTTTGAAACCAATTGAGAGAATATTCTCCCAGTATTTTACAGGATTAGCTAAATGTTGGTCAGTAAACTTTAAACATGCATCCAAATGCTTTTTCTTCAGCAATGGAGTTGTGCATGGTGAGTGTGCATGCAGGCAATTGCGGTTGAGTGCTTTACTTAATGTTTTCTTTTACTTACGTTTTCTTTCTGAAGCTCTTGGCTCTTGGACCACTTCTAAATCATTATTTTAACTCCTCTGTCTGAAATCTCATGGGGAGCACTTGGTAGTAGTTGGTTTGTGGTGCAACAATGTTCATTCCACATTTGGATTATTCCCCCAGCAGTGCTCACTGGAAACTTTAATCTTTGTTTAGAAATTCTTCTGTAGCCAATACCATCTGTGTGTTTTGCAACAAAAAAAATTCTGAAGGTCTTGAGGGACCTCTTTGGTTTTACCCATCAGGAGATGTTTCTTTTGTGACAACTTGGTAATTGGATACCTTTTTATGACCATCAATTGGGACTTAACCAGCTGATATTAATTTGCACCAAGTGGAAGGATTGCTTTCTAATTACTGATAGATTTCAGCTGGTGGTGTCATTTTCAATAACTTTTTGAACATTTCTTTGTGTTCAATAGATTTTCCTTGTTTCAATCCATTTTATTACACATAACTTATGGACATCTGTGGTTTGATTTCTTTGCCTGTGTGGATTTGATGGGTTGTTACTGATATCTGGTGAGATTTTCATGCCAAAAGCACCTTTTGAAATATATTTGCTTAGAAAATTGGTGACATGGTTAATATTTATTTTACCTGCTGCAGGCAATGCATACATTCATGGTACATGATCTTTTACATTTCTTCCATTCATAAACTAAGCAAATAAATCTCTAACATTTACAATTTACATTTAGTTCAAGCTCTTTCAGTCAGAATTTGTAACCTGAACCATCTGCTAAAATTATCAAGAAAATAAAATTGTCACACTCTTTGCCCAATCAGCAAGTACTAAGACCAAAACCTGACCAACATGATCTTTGATTGCTGTTTAACTAGACTGGTACAAAAAAGCTCTGTAGGCAAAGAACTGCTTAGCAGCAGAATGAGTACTGAGCTGTGTAGGAGAGTTGCGGTTGAGGTTGGTCATAATGTGGACTAAAAATTTAAATCCAAAATCATCTTTAATAAATTGAGATTCAGCTTACATGTATTCCAAAAAAGCTGACTATGTACTAATTAGCACAGGTGATAGAGTAAGATTAACACTATATCCCACCCTTACTGGATTTGAATGAGACACAGTACTGTTTGTCTTAAAGTGATTATTTGGTTTCCAAGGTATAAAACTAATTATTTAATGATGAACTAATGATAAAAATTATTATTGTTTTATTTTGAATCTAAAACATAGTTAAGACCACAATTTATCTCAAGCAATTCTTGTATTGACATTAATTTATTTATGATTCTTAGAGTATACCTGCAGCAAACCCTGAATGACACAGTTGGGCGAAAAATAGTTGAGGATTTCCTGGGATTCAACTGGAATTGGATCAACAAACAGCAAACCAAAAGAAACTGGGGACAGCTAACGTCTAATCTGCTTCTCATAGGCATGGAAGGTACAACACAATAGGAAATTTCTTATTGCTAGCATTTTTGTTGTGCAGTGCGATTGTCCATAGAAACCTGCAATTTTAACATGTTTAAATTTATATGTTCTTATGTTTCAGCTTAGTTAATTGGGCTTGTTTTCTAATGTCATTATTCTTTTGTTATTCTTTTGCTGTTTAAAGGAAATGTGACACCAGCACATTATGATGAGCAGCAGAATTTCTTTGCACAAATTAAAGGTCACAAGAGATGTATACTTTTTCCTCCGGACCAGTTTGAGTGTCTCTACCCTTTTCCAGTTCATCATCCATGTGATAGACAAAGCCAGGTATTACTGGGACCTGAAACTTCATTTTGATGCAAGAAGCATTTTGATTACTGTTTGGGTGAACAAAGCAGAAATGGGACACTTTAGATGCACTAGGAGTCCCTTGTAATAATTGCATATGATGCGTTTAAATGGTTCCTGTTCGTGGAATAGATCATGAAACTTTAGTTTCTTGCTATCCTACTTTCACTGTAAATGCCATGTTCATAAATATTATTTCTGTCATTTTTGTCTTTCTTTTTAAGACCTTTCTTTCCTTCCTGTTTATTGAGAATTGTGCTGTTGTTGCTACAATAATTTGAAATCCCTGTTTGTAATTTTACATTTAGTTACTTCTATTTGTATATTTTTTCTTCTGTAGGTTGATTTTGAAAACCCAGATTATGAAAGGTTTCCAAAATTTAAAGATGTGCTAGGATATGAGGCCGTTGTTGGACCAGGTGATGTGCTGTACATCCCAATGTACTGGTAAGAGATCATTGCAAATACTAGTAGAGTAATGTACTTGCACAGTGAATATTTTGTTGTTTTGACAATGTATTACAGCACAGAATAATTTTATGGGATTTCCATCTTATTCATGAGTTTGGAAATGTTGACAGATTTGTCCCTTGGATAGGAGCAAGTTAGTAATTACATGAAAAGCAAATTTTCTAAATTAGTGCCAATTTCTGTTTTACTACTTTTTGTCAAACATGGAACAGGTTCTTGTTGCCAGGGTTCCTTGAACCTTAATCACCAAAATGCTTTTCCTTGAAGGCCACTGGAAGTACAGTCAAACCCCATTAGCTTGCCCCTATTGGTCCAGACCCTAAATTTGGGCAGAGGCGGGGTTGGTGAGCTATTGAAACTGGTTAAAAACCAGCACTTTCACTGCAAATCACTTGACTTGCTACGCTGTGCTTTGTCTTGAACCAACATAGCCAACCGTTTGAGTACTGAAAATCTTAGTTCAGCTCCAAACTTATTTTTCACATAAAACAGCATCAACAATGGTCACATTTGGGATATAGCAGATTAAAACAACATTTCCAATGTAGCTCAGCATGCTTAGCATGCTTCCCCAGATGCAGAGCGTTTTTACTCACTTGAGTAAGTTTAGCTTTTGGCTAAGAGTATAACGAACAGGTTGATGAAATAGAGCAGTTACTATATACTACTACTATGTACTGTCCAAGTCTGTTTCTGTCATAGTAATATGTGTTTGTTTTTAATTCTGTAGGTGGCATCACATTGAGTCCCTGTTAAATGGAGGAGTAACAATCACAGTCAACTTCTGGTACAAGGTATTGCTGTGCAGGGTGGTTTCACTGCTTGGTCTTTTGCTGATGTTTGTTGTTAATGTTTTCTCTTATGTAGTCAATTAAAGGAGGCAAAGATATTTTACAGAGATACCTACTCACTTTTTTTCTCTGAAATAAAGGATAATTTGTAGTCCCCTTTTCTGCTGCCTCTTCTTGTCTGGTTTTATATTAGATGTTGCAACATAATTTTTGCATTTAAACACAAATGAATTGGATCATATATTAAGATTTGGATGCAAGCATTTTACCACATTGATGTGTGGCAGCCATTTTGTTGGTACTGCTTTTCTTTTAAGATTTTAGAACCTGTGCCAGCGCAAATACAAAGGCCAATTAGATGCATTTCTCGCTTGAGAGATTGCAGTGATTACCTAAGTGTCTCACATGCTTTTGATTAGACTGTCAAACACTCTCATAAAGTGCATTCAGTAAGTATTTACAGCACTCCACGTTTTCCACAATATCCCATGTTACAGCCTTATTCCCAAATAGATTAAATTAATCTTTTGCCTCAAACTCCAAACATAATACCCCATAATGACAAAGTGAAAAATGTTTGTTTGAAACTTTTGCAAATACAACAAAAAACAACCCTTTGCCCCAGTCCAAGGTTCAGAGTGTTCTGAAGCAGATTATCATCAAGGATCTCTCTGTATATTGTTGCATTCATCTTTTCCTCAATCCTGGCTATTCTTCCTGTTCCTGCTGCTGAAAAACATCTCCACTGTATGATGCTGCCACCACCATGCTTCACTGTAGGAAATGTATTGACCAGTGCCTGGTTTCCTCCAGACATAAAGCTCTTTTATTTCTTATAGTCTGAGAGTCTTTCAGGTGCTTCTTGGCAAACTCCAGGTGGACTGTCATGTGCCTTTTACTGAGGAGTGGCTTCCGCCTGACCACTCTACCATACAGGCCTGATATTTGGAGTGCTGCAGTGATCTTCTGGGAGGGCAATGCTGGAGCTCTGTCAAACTGGCCATCTGGTTCTTGGTCATCTCTCTAACTTAGGCCCTTCTACAGGCGGCCAGCTTTAGGAAGAGTCCAGGTGGTTTCAAACTTCTTCCATTTATGGATGATTGATGCCACTGTGCACACTGAGGCAGTGGTGTACTAGTGGTCACATTTTGTTGTGGTGCACTGTTTGTGATGGTGTGTTCACAATGACAATACAGGTACATAAAAAATAAAATAGAATATTATGACAAAAGTTCAATATTTCTTGACATTCCTTACAGAAAGTGACATCAATAAAAAAATATATTTTAAATAGAAATGTCTGGCTTCTGAAAAGTATGTTCATTTCTATGCACTCAATACTTGGTTGGGCCTCCTTTTGCATGAATTACCCAGGTAATAAGCTTCTGACATTGTCTCTAGTTCAGGAGTGGCTTGACACAAGGCATGCGACATTTGTAGCCCATGTCTAGGATTCATCAGTGTGTAGTGGCTCCTGATAGGCTGATTCCAGCCTCAGTCCAATCCTTATGAAACCGCTCCAAATTCTTGAATGGGTTTTGCTTGGCAATCCTCTCAAGGTTGAGGTTGTCCCTGTTGCTGACACAACTAGCTTCTTTAGCAAATACCTTGTGTGGCTTACCCTCCTCGTGGAGGGTGTCAATGACTGTTTTATGGACATCTTTCAAGTCAGCAGACATCCCCATGATTGTGTAGTCTCCTGGCCCAGGCTGAGGCCATTTAAAGGCTCAGGAAACCTTTGCAGATGTTTTGTGTTAATTAGCTAATTAGGGTGTGACACCATGACGTTCCAAGATTTAACTTTTTCAAAATATTCTAATTTTCAGAGACGGTAAACTTTGGGTTTTATTGTCTGAAAACCGCAATCATTGAAATTCCAAGAAATAAAGTCTTGACATACTTCACTCTATGTGTAATGAATCTATATAATATATGGATTTCATTTTCTGAAAGGAATGTCAAGAAATATTTTTACAATATTAAATTTTTTTTAGATGTACCTGTAGTCACTTTCACTTCATTGAGCTCTTCAGTGCTGCAGCAATTTTGATGCAATCCTGTCTCAGAGGTCTACAGACAATTCCTTGGACTTCATGGCTTGGTTTATGCTGTGTCATGTCGACTATGGGATCTTTTATAGGAAGCTGAGTGTCTTTCTAAATCTTGACCAATCAACTAAAACGGGTTTATTGCAATTGCAAGTTGTAGAACCCTCTGAAGGATGATCAGTGGAAACATGATGCACCTGAGCTCACTTTTGAGGGTCATGGCAAACACTGTTAATACTTATGTAAATGTTTTATTTTTAATACATTTGCAAAGGTTTCAAACTAACTTTTTTCACTTTGTCATTATATGATATTGTGTGTAGAATATTCAGGTAAATGATTAATTTAATTTATTTGGGAATAAGGCTGTACCATGGAATATAACAGAATAAGTGGAGCATTGTGAATACTTTCCGTATGCACTGTATATGTTTTTCCTGCATGGATGCCCACCGAAGATCCTAGGGCACAGTTTTTAAATCATACGTCTCGTTCCAAACAGAGTCTTTTGTATTGAGGAATCTTTCATCACGAGAGAAACACAACTGTTTTCAACTGTCTTTTCAGGGGGCTCCCACTCCAAAGAGGATAGAATACCCACTGAAAGCACATCAGAGGGTGGCCATTATGAGGAACATTGAAAAGATGTTAGGAGAGGCCTTGGGGGACCCACATGAGGTATTAAAAAGTAGAACACTTAATCATATTGCTTTTCTATTTTTAAACTCTTTAGCAAGATTAGAGCATTGGAAATTCCCTCTGTATTGTGACCCTGACAATAACCTAGTTACAGATATATATGTAGCTAACCTAGTTTAAAGCAGAATTTATTTTTACTTGTTTTTAAATTATAATTAAAAAAATATAGAGATTTTTAATTTGGACTTTAACATGATATTTTTTAAAATTGAGTTTCCCTGTACAGACCACATTTCTGGAAGTGCTTGGACATTTTGAAATGCAATAAAAACAAGAATCTGTGATTTATTTAGTTTTTCCATTCTCTTTATAAATGACAAAATACAGATAATAGTTTTCCACTCTTTTAAGTTTGATTTCTGTTGCTTATAAAACTGGACTTCTGAAAAAATGTTACCTTAATTGCTCTCTAAAATACAAATATACACCTCAGCATCAGTGGTACTGTACCTTCACACATGCGAGTCAGCCATATTGTGGGCACTGATATACCCTCATAACATGACAGATTTTTGCACCTTTTCCTTATAACTGTCTACATGGTCTATTTCATCTTGTGTACTGAGAACTTGACATGCTTTTTTCTTTATAAAATATGGTTGTGATATTCTCTTCTGTACATCTGGTATGCTGATCATTAGCTATACTACTAATAAGTAAATTAAATCACAAAAAACTAACTGGCAACATGTCTTTGTTCCACAGGTTGGCCCATTACTGAACATGATGATCAAGGGCCGATATGAGCAAGGTCCGAGTTAATTGGCAGGCAGCTGGTTTGTTTACTGCTTGTGAGGGGGGAGATGTATATGCGAGTGTAGGGATGTGAATGTATGATTGTCTGTACATTCAGACTGTTGACTTGACAGTATCTGGCAGTGTTTTGGCTGCCTGTATTTAAGTCTGCTTTGATTGGCTCAAGCTATTGTCTTCTTAGTCCTGTGTCTGTTCAAGGAAGGTACCACTAGAAAGAACTTAATCCTTGGTCTTTCGAATCCGCATATGTATGGTGTCATGCATACTGCTGAGTGATAAGTCACAGTGGTAAGGAAAACAGGGAAAAAGCATTCAAAGCACAGATACATCCACTTTAGTGGCTCTTTTTATTGCTGATTCCATCTTAGGACAAATAAGGTGCCATAAGTACAATATGAAGTCCTACGGCGCAGTCTTCATTTATGAGCTAATGAAATTACATTCTTCTAGTAACCTTAACAAAATGCACTCAATTGGTCACGTTTTGAGAGATGCTGTAATTTGTGAAGATTTTTAATGAGTGCCGATTCCCCTTTATGCCTTTGTATAAGCCCCTTTATATGAGCCTAAAACGTTTTTTTTTTATTATTTTTCTTAATAGTTTTGCAGTTAACAGGAGCAATCAGCAGGAAGTATTGTTTTAAAAATTGAAGGACTGTTTGGCTCGGTCATAGCTGGCTTACAGAATGAAGTTTGATAATCAGTTGCTAAGTATTTCTACATTGTGGGTTTTTAAATAATTTGTCTACATTCAGGCCTAAGTTTGTGTGTATTTTTGTTTGAATGTAACCTTGTTTTACATGTGGTACAATTTCAGGACTGTAATTACAAATGCGAGCAAGTATGTAATTTAATGTACTGTATTTACAAGGCATTAGCATTATTTCTATTGCTGTTTGAATTCAATAAAAAGTAATTTTATGAGTAGAATTTAATCTGTCCTATGCAGGAGTGGCAGTGAATCTGAAAAGTTTGTTTTCTGAGTTTGCTATAGTGTCTTTTAAAGAATACTGTAATCTAAAGTTCCACAAAGACCGTGCTATCGCTCCTGTTTGCTCATTGCTGCTGTATTTTCTTTACATAGTCAGAAACTGAATTAGCCCATTTATCATCGATTAGCCTGTCCTTGTATCCTGTGATCTTGTTCAAAATTGCATGTCAGAATTTGTTTACCTTGGCTGTGGTACTTGATCAGAAAAAATGACAATTCAGTATTGAAAAATATTTTAGCAAAATTGTGAACCCACCTTTATGTATAAATTTAATTACATTTGGTGGCGGTATGCATATTTTGAAAGTGTTAGAATGTGGTGATATTAACTATCTGCATATGTGCCAAACAAGGACTTAAAATAGCGCCTGGGAACTTGAAGAAACTATCCAGAAAAGAGCAATTGTACATAGAAAGCATTTCTGATTGCTTTTGATTTCCTAATTCAGGACATAAATAAAATAACCTTTTTATAGCGCAATGACATATAAAATATGCAATCTATTGTGTGTAAAGCCAGTTTGGAAGATTTTAACCCAGTACTTAAAGAGTGAGCAAGTCTTGGAAATGACTTGGTGAGAGTTGAATAGGTAAAATCTTCTTTACTTCCTATGAGGGGAACACCTGGAAAATTAAAAAAAGAACAATTTTTTTGCAAGTTTTGGTATGTACAATTCATATGTTTTGATTTTAAATCTATTTCTTTCCTTCTACTTAAAGACTTGCTGCTGATTCACTGCCTGCATTAATAAGTGCCTGGGCAACATTGACTGCAAATTGTAGTAAGATGGGATGCACTGATATGGGAATTGGGGATCTTGTATAATTTTTAGGGATATATCTGGTGATGGTGGTACATAAATGTTCATAAAAAAAGATTCACCTGCATCAGCATTACAGAGAAATTTGCATTAAAATGTGTAAAAAAAAAAAGGAGCATCATGTTTTGCTCTCTACAGTATGTCATCAAATACCAGGTTGGAATTATTGTTAAAACCTCTGGTCATCAAGGTAATTTAATGTTTTTTATTAATAGTTCTGAAAACAAAATTCATGTTTGCATTTCTTAAACTTCATAATAGCAGAAAGGAAGCACTTGAATTCTCCATATGATCGACATTATCACCAAGAACATCCTTCCCTTCTTCCTTTTTAAAAATAATGTACTTCCTGTGTCCTTGAATAACTTGCTCTGCTGTACTGCTCGATTTCTGAGTTGAATGGCTACTGAAAATGTTTCAACCTGTTGTGCATGTAGTTCCTGAATTAAATTTTTTAGACACATTGTCTTTTTTGTTGTACTTTCTAAAGGTGTCCCTGATTATTATTTTTTAAATAATCTTATTTTTTACAAACTATAATTTTGGAATGTTTAGACATTAAATGAGAATCTGTGATTTGTTTATGCTCTTGAACCTTTATTTAACTGACAAATAGAAAGATAGAATTTTCAGTGTTTTCCCCAACTTGATTGTATTTTGTCAATAAAAATATCAAATACAATCAAGAATAATGCCTACAAGTTCAAAACCATTGTGACAGGATTCTAGTTGATGCAGTAAAATCTTTGGCCATTCTTGCTTGATACAAGACTTCAACTAATCAGTAGTGTGTGGCTGCTGTCATCCCCTTGTCCACACCAGCATTCACATCTTGGATAAATGATTGTTCTGGGCGACCTACCTGTAAATGCACAACGTTACAGTCTGGGCTGTGGGTTGGCTTTCAACAGAGGCAAGTGAAAGTAACATCATGTTGAAGTTGATAAGCACCACTACAAAATGCCTACATTTGTCAGAAGCAAGATCCTTTTTCCAAGATCTGAATGCCTGTGTGGTCAAGACCTAATGTGCAATTTTTCTATAGAAAATCTATACTGCAGATACAACGTTCAAACACACACCTACAGCCTACAAAGCTATGTTGCTGCAATCTGTTCATCAATGGCAGCAAATGTCTCTTTAAAATCCAAATGTATGCATCAGCCATGGGCACTGGCTGTACTCTGATATGACAGATGTTGACTTTTGTACTTTTCTCTGATTACAGTCTGGGTGGTCAGACCAATGGTTCAACCTGACCACAACTTATGTGTGGAAAACTGTTCAAAGTTAAACTACAAAAGGCTGTTGTACCAGGCAACATTTTTAACTCAAAGTGCTCAGAGGATGTTCAAAGGATCTTCAGTAGCTCTCTGGACATAATTTTTGTCCCAACATGGTACACCACCAACATTCCTAGGCCCATCCTGTGCAGCTGCATCATGGCCTGGTTTGGAAATTGCTCCTCCTTAGATTGAAAGACCATAGTGCGGACAGCTGAAAATGGTGTCTCTCCTCTCGATCACATTTTTAAAATATATTTTAAAAGTGGAATAATATGCCTTCTGGTAATTAAATCTTAGTATTGTTTTACACTCCTCTGATTTTACTGAGAGATAATGATGCCACAGAGAAAATTATACCATGAAAATTATACCAATAGAGGCTGATCTGGGCCCAAAATGGTAAAAAAGTATGGCTGAAAATCCACAAAAACCAACACTCATCTCTTCATCTTTAATCCAAATAAGTATACAGTCAACATAATTTTGAATCCAGATGTTAATGTACAGTTTAGTAGAAGTTATTAGCAGCCACCTTTCTGAAACACTGCACAAACTTATTTAACAGTACAAACATATAACAAGCACAAATGATACCTTAACATAAATGTAAAACATTGAAAAAAAATAATACTACAACAGCCACTAGTGAGCATGGGTTCACACATGAAAAAATATCCATCATCAAAAACCATGCAGAAACCTCTAAGCATCAAACTACACAATATTAATATAGAACAACTAGATGAACTAAAATAAAGCATGGTGTGTGAATCTGCATAGCCAATGTAATGAATATATAAAAGATGCACTCCAGAACAAAAAATAAAAACAAAAAATAATTAATGGTAAAAGTTAGCTTTTGTTTTAATCCTCTGACATATATCATTCTTGAGTAGGTGTTTGCCCACACAAGTAAATTATGTCATGCCATTCGTGACTAAACCCAAAGCATTCTGTACAAACCCATTAACCTATTTGCAGAAAAGTTTTTTTCATAGAACACAATAAAAACAAGAATGTGTGATTTATTCATTTTATTGAACTTTTATTTAACTGATAAAAGTTCAAAAAAATATTTCCATTGTCTTCAGTGATACAACTTAGCTATATTTTGAAAATATAAACAAATTTAAAATTTGATACTAATATAACTCACTAAAAAAGTTGGGACGGAGCAAAATAAGTGTGAGCTTATGGAATATTTACATTATGCCATTTGAAAACTTTTCACAATAAGTAGGTGAGCTGGTAACAGTTGAGCAGAGCATGATTGGTATAAAAGGAGCATCCATCAAAGGCTCAGTCACAGAGTATATTGTAGTTGACAAATTCTAAAATGAAAAACATACAATGTAAACACTGTAAATGTATTCTATTTGGTTTATCACGTTAAATCTCAAAGAGATTTTAACAAATCACACATGCTTGTTTTTATTGCATTTTATAAAAAATCCTAACTTTTTTGGAAATGGGGTTTATATTTTGGAGAGATTGTGTCTTATCATGTGAATTCAGTTTACAGGAGTGTGAGTCTACCAATATCAGTATTTTTATTATAAGGCCTAAATAACCTTATAATGAAAAGATCTGGGTGTCTGGAAGAAACGTTCATATGGCAAAATGCGTGGCTTTGTAACACTGCTCCTGTCCGCTGGGAAAGCAGTGTTTTAACTGTTGTGGGGTGTAGCTTGCAGTACAGCTTAACAAAGTCCTGGAGAAATGTCTATCACATTTACAGATCAAATCTTGAAAAATGCCATCATTGTGGATGATCTTCCTCGCACCTGACTCCTGCTCTAAAACAGCAGAAGAGAACTTGCTTCACCATGCATGAACTTTCACAGTTCTTGCTTGAACAAATGGCAAGAGCACTAGGGTATAGAAGTAACTGTAGTGGCTAGAGGCACAATGTTAATTGGTAGAATTAGCCTGGCATGCATTTTTGTGGCATGCAGTAGTGTATGAAAGTTTGTGAACCCTTTACATTTCTCTATATTGCAGTATACATATTAAAACAAATAGAAGTCAGATTTTTAAAAGTGAGAAATAACTATTAAAATTGGTCATTGGTCATTTATTGGTCATAAAATGATCTAATTTTTCATATCTGTAAGTTAAATAAAGATTAGCAGCTAATTTGAAGGTGAAATTAGTTAGATATTTCCAATCATCATGATAACCATATATGGACTATCGCCCAGTTTTAAAAGAACATATTTATCAAATTCTGATCTTTATGTTTGTGAATGGCACATACTCAGGGAATATTTGAGGACTTGTAAAGAGTTTGGACTCCACCAATCCACAGTAAGCCATCCATTTGTACAAGTAAAGGAAACGGAACATTGTTACTCTAACTCAAGATCACTCAAAGGGTCTAAAGGTCTCTCTCTCACTGGCAAATGCTATCAGTCCACCATCAGGAGAACACTGAAGAACAAGTATGTGCATGACAGGGTTGCCATGAGAAAGCTACTACTCTCCAAAAAGATCATTGCACCCCCCATCTACAGTGTGCTAAAGATTACATGCACATGCCGGAAGGGATGGGAAATAATTTGTGTACCAATTAATTTTGCAGAGATGCATTTTGATTGATTGGAGATTCTAGCATTTATAAAATCCCATTTGGGAAGCATGCTGGTAATACAGTTTGGGTTGGTTTAGTTTTATCTGGGCCAGAAAAATTAGACTATACATGGAACAATTACTACATCAAACCAGTGATTTCAGCCAGCCATACAACAAGACAATAACCTTAAGCATTAAAGTTGTTCTACCAAAGAATGTTTAAAGATTAATATTTAAACTGATGTGCAGGACCAATCATCACTTACCAGAAACATGCATTTATTGCTGCACAAGCGAGTCACACCTGATAAGTGAAAGTATAGATACACTAACATCCAAATATAATATTCTTGTCTCATTTTTATAATGAGATTTTGCATATAAACATATAGAACATATGTCAAAATCTATTTTTTTGTTCATACATATGTAGAAATATAAAAAAATTCTAAAGGTTTCACAAACTTGCAAGCATCACTATACTGTATATGTGACCTGAATAGAATATGCAAAATTAGAAATTAAGCCAACTTTCTGTCGGTTTGAGTTATTTTCCAATGTAACTAAAGTGGACAGTTTATCTAATTACCAATGCTAGCTTAATGCTAATTCCCACCACCACCCAATAAATATTTTTTGACAGGTCAAGCCCCCCCTTTACTTTTTTTCAGCACAGCGTTTGTCCGTCATATACAGTAGTAGAATGCAGCTGAATGCCTACTAAATGCTTTATGGTAATACGGAACTGCCACGAGATGGTACTCGTTCATGCATACTGCCAACTGTTCAATAAAGCCTCTGCAGCATCATGCATTCTCTGACTTGTGAGCAAAAAAAGAAAATTTGCATTGATCATGGCAATACATGACAAAGATGCCACAGGATATCGCTGATATTTTTCTGGCTCGACTTCATCAGCCCATTAGTCTGTGTATGTCACTAAACCGTTTCGATAGCTTATCACCCCACCTCTAGCAAAATTTAGGGCCAAGATCAATATGGAGTTTATGGAGAACAAACAGAATCCAAAGGCAAACGGTCAGCTGTAGACCATTTACTAATAACCACAAATTATTTGTCATGCAACACATTTTACATAATTATAAACCATCATTGCACTTGATAAATAAGGCTTCACACTGGAGTTCATCTTTAGGATGAAATATGAAATCAGATTAGAGTGTAATAGAACTCAAGCCCAGCTTGAGTAAACTTTGCTATGTGGTAATGATGAAGTTCTTTTGTCATCTATACATCTGCATAAAAAAATAAATAGTAAATATACTTGATATTATTTGGGCATGACACTTGTCCCAGCGTGTAAAATGTTTAAACAGATTTACTGGTGAATTCATGAAAGTAATTTTTATACCAGAATACCTTATTTCCCCAACGACAGGCCACTCCACATTATAGGATACTCCATTCTATAAGCTGCAGAAAATGACTTTTCCCAGCCATCAATAAACTTTTGTTCCTTTTATTTCTGTTAAATGTAGCTTTTTCCAGCTTGTATTATACACTAGGATTTAATGCAATGTAGCAAAGGCATGAAAAAATTTCACTTTCACGTTGCAGCAACAAACCTGAAATAGTCGAATGTATGCAAAGAAGGGGCTGGACGCAGCAGCACCAATTAAGTGACAGAACATCACTGATTTATCTTTGTATTGCTTTTTGAAGTATTCATTGCTGCAGTAAACAGTGCATTTAAATTGAACTAATAATTTGGGCATATCGTGTTTTTATGCACTGAAATATACTTTTTTCATGTTTTTAGATAGGATTTAAGCAAGCTGCATTGACTACGCAGGTTTGTAAAATTGATGGACAGTCTAATGCAAAAGTTTGGGCACAACCGAATAAAAAAAGAATCGATTTTGGTGATTTTGTAATTTTAAAAAAAAGTGTTCACAATCTCTATAGGACATGGGAAAAAATACATAATATTTTCAGCATTGACGCATAGTTACTTTTTATGCCATAAATAGAACAAATTGAGAAAAAAAAAAGAGCTGCATGTAATTTTGTGGCCATAAATACCAATCACCATTCCGTCTGTGAGGCGAATAATATCTCGTCTCTATTATTTGAATCCAAATCATTTTTTAAATAAATGCCGGGGCTACTATTGGAAGATATATGGTATGTTTAGGATCATTGTCTTGTTGAAGCCATTCTCTTTTTAATGATGTTTTTAATCGGGACTGTGATTGCCATTCCAAAACCTTCAGCTTGTATCTCTTGAAGTAGGCCGTGGTGGATTTTGAGATATGTTAAGGAACATTGTTCTGTTGTAGAAGCCATCCTCTTTTCAGCTTTAGCATTTTTACAGATGTTGTGATGTTTGCTTCCAGAATAAGCTGGTAATTAGTGGAATCCATTCTTCTCTAAACCCGTGCAATGTTTCCTGTGCCACTGGCTGCAACACAACCCCAAAGCATAATAGATCCACCCCATGCTTAATGTTGGCAAGATGTTCTTTTCATGAAATGCTGCTCATTTTATCTCCAAATATGCCTTTGCTGATTGTGGCCAAACAATTTTAATTTCATCAGTACACACACTTTCCAAAATGCATCAGGCTTCTGTAAATGTTCTGTTGCATACTTCTGACATTGGCTTTTATGATGGGGGTGCAGGTAAGGTCTTCTTCTGCTGACTCTTCCATGAAGGAATTGTGGAATGGTGCACCACCACTCCTGAGTCTGCTTAATCCTCCTGCAGGTTTTTTGCAGTCAAATGGGGATTTTGATTTGTCTTTCTGACCAGCATACAAGCAGTTCTCTATGAGAGGTTTTTTGGTCTTCCAGATCTCAGCTTGACCTCCTCATTTCCCCTGAACTGCCATCTCTTAATTACATTTATCACTGTGGAAACAGCAAGCTATCAATGCTTTGCTATCTTCCTGTAACCTTCTCCTGCATTGTGGGAATCAATAACTAACACAGCTGCTTAGAGGAACCATGGTTGTCAAGTTTCCACAAGTGTGTGCACAAGGTTTGAAGAGTCAAGAGTATTTGTAAACCTTTGAAAATGGCACCAGCTGACACTTACTAATGACAGCTGTTGCCATACAGTATATCTAATTAGATGATTAAGAAGAATTTGAGACTTCGGGACCCATATGGTGCCCAAACGTCTGCACAGTGCCATAATATTGTTTTTATTTTTATTCAATTTATGGCACAAAAAGAAACTATGCATCAATGTTTGAAAATATTGTGTATTTTTCCCATGTTAGAGAGACTTAAGAGCTGTTCAATTACAAAATGACCTAAATCTTTTATCAAGGGATGTCTAGACTTTTGAATAAGACTCTAAAGGCTGCATCTTGTCGTTGGAGAAATACAGTAGCCATAAAGGAACATTTCACTGACGCTTTAAACTACTTCACTTCATCAAGTAGTATGAAGATTAACCTTCAATCTTCAAATTCAACTAGGTTTCCATTTTTAAAAATTGGGCAGTTGTTAAAAACAAAAGTTATAAATGACACTTCATCAGTCAGTAGAGTGATAGTCATACATAGTCAGAACCACCATACAAAAACAGAAAAGTACACAGAATGAAAACCAACAAAATGTCAATTGCTATGATTAAAAAAAACAAAAACCTCATACACACTCAAATGTCTGTAGAAATAAATAAAACGTAAAAACAAGTAACATTACATGCTAATCATCAATGAAAGCGGTATTTGCGTGCTGGCTTTAGGCTAACATAAGTCTTTTTCATATCCTCCGATTCATCTTTCTTGACTTGATGATAGCGCTCTCCTTTGGTAGTTACTACCTGGCTGCCATGGTAACGCACCAACTTCTTTGGAGCCTACAAGACATGAAGCATAGCATTAACGTTGTAGGTCTATACCACATAATGTAGTGAATTTAGTCACAAAACATGAAGACTTTAAGAACTGAAATACTCACATCTTTTGGTATGACAGGTCTGTGTGTTTTCTTATCTTCCTCGTTGTCTACCAGCATATATCTGAAAAGAAAATCTGTTAATGCACACTAGCTTATAACACATCAATTTCATGTTCCACTAGCATGAAAATGCCTCTGCCAGAAATGTGCACTACTGACAAATAAGTCACAAATATGCCATTGTCAAAATCGATTAATTAGTAAAAGATTTTAACAAAGTGCTAACCCTAACCCTAAAGTGTGGAAAGTCTTTGTAAATGCATTTAGAATCTGTAATTTAGGTATAGTACATTTTGCTACATGTAAATAAAGTCCAACAGAACTACATGTACATGACATTATCTTAAAGGGAACCCCGACTACTATGACAAGTTTGAGCTAAAATATGTACTGTGCTTTCAATAATATATATGAGGTATTAAAATA
>JBBIGC010000145.1:17214606-17230448 GCA_037576955.1 Lepidarchus adonis
CCCCCCCCCCCCCCCCCCCCCCCCCCCCCCCCCCCCCCCCCCCCCCCCCCCCCCCCCCCCCCCCCCCCCTTCCCTCCAAATTACGACGCTTACCACTCGGGAACTACCACTCGGGCGAGTGGCGCGGATGAATACACATGGCATCACACAGCTGCCCATTTTCGCTTCATTAACGAGCGGAGTATTGCATGTTTACTTCCTGGTTCTGCCCCTGCTCCATTTTTCAATCTGCTCTCCATCTCGTCTCTCAACCTAGATTGCATAGGATGCCATTTGCCTCTTCACCAAACTCCATTACACTTCAGTCCTCCTCACCACTACCTACAGACTTCAGTCCCCATCAGGCAACGGTTGTCTCATCCAACAGACTCACTCCACGGTCAACAAACTACAATACCCATCAGGCCATTCTCCCCATCTCCAGTGATCACCCTCCTGCTCCTAGTCACTCTACTAACAAACGGTTTCACTACATTACTGCTGTGTATGCGCGCTGTGTGTTTATTTCTATTTATGCATTTACCACAGGAATAAAGGTCAGGAATTGTTCACGCTCCATGTGAGTTACGTAGGTGCCTATGTAAGTGGGCTTTTACACAATTTGTCCTACTAAGGTGGAGGAACAGAGGAGGAACAGTTTTCAGACGTAACCTAAGGACCCCCGTACTACAATTGCATTTCCCATAAAGTTTGGAGGTTGTATAAGATGTAAACAAAATGTAATTTGCAAATAATGTAAACTCATATAGATATGCAGCAAATAGATATCAAATTTATTTGCCAAAGGAATATGAAACTGGAAATCAAAACCAAAAACTACAGAAAGTTGTCTTATCATAATAGTAATAGTAATAATAATAATAATAATAATAATAATAATAATAATAATAATAATAAAACATTGAATAAAACATAATAAAACATGGGTGAAACATTGCACAAAAAATAAAGTTAATTGCCAGGTCAGTTACATCACTAGCTATAAAAAAAAAAAATCACAAAGACAATGTCAAAGCACATTCTGCATGTATGTTGAATATTGGAGTGCTACACTAGCCTCGCTGCTGTCGAGACTTATCATCTGTGAACTGCTGCTAAACCGCTGAAATCCACATTTAGGCAAGAATGAGACTTTCAAATCTCCAGCAATCAGTCTCTACAGCCATCAGGTTTTTAATTTTGTTAAAAGATGATGCAACACTGTGGTAAACTTTTCCATATTGATGAGTTGATGGCATTAGATTCTAATTATGCTTATGTTTTCCAGAAAAATACATTTCAATGGTTTTAACATAAATAAAATAGAGGGTTTATATAATTGACTAATAATTGCATAATTTATATTTACATTTAACACAGCATCCCAACTTTTCTGGAAACAGGGTTGTTTTTCACCTTTACATAGAGTGCAGAATACACATTTAAGTTACTGTCACATTACCTGATGCTCTTAAGCTTATGCCTTGCAGGCACCAAAATTCACAGAGTCATTGTTCATTTGTTCATTGTTCACTGTTCATTTTGCAAATTATTTTTCACTGGTTATGGTACCAGATTCTCCATAAACACATGAACACTGTGGTCAAATTACTTACATTTGGAAGAGGAGTGTGATTGAGTTGTACGTCTCCCTCAATGATGAGCCGAACAGCTTCCTCCATGTCTCCTTTAGCAATTGACAATGCACTTCTAGCTTCTGTCACACTGCATTTAGGAAACATCTCAAGAAGGTGCTGTTCTTGTTTGTCCCAATCAGAAATGCTCTCCTAACACAAACAAAAAACAAGATGCAAATATATGCATGGGCACTGCCATTTTACTGCTGTGTAAAACTGATCGCCATCATTAACATGTGACAAGTAAAACAATCATAAACATATTAGATACACTACACATGGAACATACTAGAAGTAGTTGGAATGCAACACAAAAGTTCAATCACATCTACACAAACATGGCTGATGCATACAAAGCCACCCCCTCCCCATTCTGAATCAGTCTGATAATCCCATTTGTTTCTGCTTCCCAAGTATAACCTAGTAATCAAACTTATGAAACCCACAATAAATACCATCAAGATCTGTTTGGAAAGTACTGACTCAACACTGACTCGTGTACAAACTTTGTCCTGGATTACATCAACAAGTATGTGGACAGAGTGACAACACAAAAACAGATTAAAGCTTTCCCCCAATCAGAAACCCTGGATGAACCGAGAGGTTCGGCTCCTGCTCACAGCCAGAGACACAACCCTCAGGTCCAGAGGCTTCCAGCTCAGCTTGAGCCAACATGAGAAAGGGAAGCTCACATTCCAAACACACACACACACAGAATTGAGGAACACTTCAACTCCTCTGACCCCATCACATGTGGCATTGCATTGAGACAATAAAAGATTTAACCACCTAGCACTGGACAATGGTGGCAATGATGTCCCTTTGCCCCTGGGATCAGAAGGTTGCAGTTTCAAGTCCCAGCCCGGGCACCACCGAGGTAACCCTTGAGAAAGGGGCAGTCCCCACTTTACTGCTCCCCGGGCGATGTTGATAGCTGTGTGCACGTGTGGTGGGTTAAATGCAAAGGGTCGCATTTCCTTGTGGTGCACTGTGTGCTGCGGTGTGTTCACAATGACAGTCACTTTCCCCTCTGCCCGAACAAACTTCCCCACCAGACAAGCTTAACAACTCCTGCTTGCTTTGCTCGAGGTAACAGGGAGGTGACATTTAAAATGGATCTCCCATCTGGGGACCTGTCTTTCTACCCTGAGAGGTTTGGCCAACCTTACGTAGGAGGAGTGTACAAAAGGCACCCAGCTCAGTTGGAATACTTGACCATGTGCTTCGAGTCTGTTCAGCGCAGTTGGTGGGGGTCATCACAGACCTCTTTAATTTGTCACTGGCCCAGTCAGTTGTCCCTGCAAGCTTACAACCATTTTGCCAGTTCTAAAACACTCAGCAGCCATGATCTCAAATGACTTAGTTTTCATACTGTACTGTACTTGCATACTGTAAGTTAACTGATGTGTTGATAACCATCTAGCCCCTAACGCCCAGAAAACCAAGGAGATACTCATAGGCTTCACACTGCTAGCCATATCAATGCCCCTGAACTCTCCACCCTGGTCAAAAAGATGCATCATCACCTCTACTTCCTGCTGTGGCTCACCTGTGTCCCAGGATACTGATTGATTTCTACGAAAACCGCTCAACAGATCATCAGTATCCAGCTACTCACAAATGAGAACATTTACACCACTTGCAGCTTGGAAAGCATCAACAAGGATGCAATCCCACCCAAATCTTTTTTACACTGCTACCTTCTGGCAGGCTGCACAGGAGCCTCCGCTCCCACACCAACAGGCTCAGGGAGAGAGAGCTTCTTTCCTGAGGCTGTGACCCTGCTGAACTTATGAACATATTGAACTCATTCTGCACCGTCTCCTCATTCTGTATTTTAAATTTGCAGGTTTCATCATCAAAGACAGATTGCGCACATTACACAGAACATTATTTTTATTGTACATAAACCATCTTCATATTGCTACTACTTCACAGAACAACCACAGTACATTTGGCTCTACACTACATAACATTGATAAAAGGTGATTGCTACATTGTCGGTGATTGGAACTGAATATCTGGAGAAGTCACATGCAACTGACAAAGAGAAATGGCTAATCAGAAGTGGGATAGGTTTCATGGCCTGGTTCATGACAGTATAGCGCTGGGCTAAACAAAATTAAAGTAGATGCTGGTGTTCAACTCTCCAACAAGGTAGCAATCGCCTTTTATCACATCTCAGGGTAGTTCACACACAACTCGTTGTGGTAGATTTACTCCGAAATCACTTATTATTGTTGGGGGTTTTGTCTGTGACTTCTAAAGTGCCTCTGCGACCGGGAAATTGTGGATAAAATCTGTGACTTAAAAAAACTGTGACTTTAGCTGCTTTATGCAGAGCTGATATGGACTATGAAGAGCTGACTATGTGCACAAACTGCATGCAGATACACATGTGAAGTAGCGGTTGGACAAATGATTGATTTACCGATATACTGTCTTCCTCTTGTTTCTGTGCTATATATTGACCATCACAGAATCACTGTATCGTACTATTATCGTTATTGTGGGCCATGCATCATGTATTGTAAGATACCCCACAATTCCCACCTCTAACATGGGGGGGGGGGGGCATGAGCGTATGAACAGCCTTTTAAATATACAGTAGTTTATTTCATTAAGCTTGCTTGAGTTATACATTTTTATGCTCTAGGTGTTAAAGGTTTAAGAGATTCAGACAAGTAGACTCAATACCTTGGCTGTGGCTCCCTCTACTGGCGATGAGTGGCTGTGCATTTTTTGTAATGACGATCCATGAGCCGAGGAAGTGGTCAAGTGACCGTTCCTCTCATCCGTTTTCATCTCAAAGGATTCTTAAACCGAAATCATTCGCATATATACAAATCAACAACATCATACAAGTAAACGACATATTACATTATATTTCACTATGCTCCGTCCAAAAGAAAGATCTTGTGGTGAATGGATAAATTACCTGCGTTTCGTGCTGATGCTAATTGTGATGCCAAATTAAACATCATTTCACAGACTCGAACGCTGGGGAGAACATTTATAAAATTGAGTACATATTTCTTATGTGCATAATAATGCTCTTTTGTAGTACTGGGTGCAATAACGAATGATAAATTGCATTAAAACACCGTGTGTGTAGTTGTTTCACCTGTCGATTTCAGAAAAGCCTGGGATGTAGGCTTCCAGCATTTCGACAAACACCTCAACGTCAAAGTTCTCCTCGACGCTTGCTTGAGACCCAAGATCTTCCAACACACCCGTGATGTACGAGAGAAGCACGTCGTCTAGAGTGCTGCGAATGAAAGGGTGAGAAATGGGCACATTTCTAAAAGCCTGACTGGTGCGACAGAGGACAGAAGTAACTTACCTCAGATCTGCGTGCGGAATGTGCGACAGAACGAAGTCGTACAACGCATCATGGATGATTTTCTGAAGCTCCATTCTACCTACAAAAGAGCAGACAATTATAGAAACCAAAAATATGCTAAAATACAAGGATGGCGTAAACACATCAAACTACGACGTTAAAAGTTTGTTTATGCGTTTAAAGTCAGCTAGCAAGATAGCTGCTAACAACAGTTTCAACTTTCAGGTTTCGACATTATGAAGGTGAAAGGTACGTTTAGGTTTTGTGTACTCAAAAGTAGGCAATTCTAAACAGACTGTGTAGATGTTAGCAATTTAGCTCTGAGGTGAAGTGAGCCAGCTAGCACAACAACGGTTAACGCTAGTTATCCTGTACCCATTAACATGCACCATCTCCTGACCACAACATGGCGTCTATAAGTATACGTTAACGTACTTGTGGCTGCAGATTGCGGACTCAGTCATGACATTTGAAAGACTATGTGGTCACGGCCTTACATTTCGGGTTTTTTGTTGCCTAGCAGGCTGTGTTCGCTAGCATGCTAGCCATGGGCGCCACAAAGCGTCAATGTTTACGAAACTGAACGCGTTTTCATTCAAGTCGCGGTAGACACAGCCGTCTTTATGCTCGATATTTCGGACTTTAGCTAAAATAGGTAACCATCTATCGACATTTCAACAGAACGAAGTTAGCAAATGTAGCTTGTTTTAGCGAATTGGCTGTAGCTTCGTGAAGTGGCTCACTGAGCCCAAGCAAGTAAAAACATCTCACCTTTTAGCAAAAAGACCGAAACAAGCCTCAGCTAAACCGAAGACAAAAGAAACAATAAATATATCCGAATAAAGACGTCTGTCTGGGTTACACAGTCATTTAATATGAGCTTGCAATGGCTAGGACATTAACCCTGCGCGCCGATGTGTGTTCAAAATCTCTTACATCATTTCCTTCCGAATGTAAACACGTACTCGTGCTGCACGCGCTTGTGTGTGTGGACGCCAGCTTCTCTTCAGTGGCTGCAGTGTGTGTAGGTTAGTCCTGCAGTGAAGGCACGACTTTACATCGGAAATGAGTTCATTTTTATGCAGTGTTTTATGGTATTAAATTGAAAGACTTTTCGACAGTAACTGTACTTATATTCTTGGAACAGCTGTCTCCTCCTTGCTGCACACTAATATAAAAAGGCAGAAAGGCCACTACAAGCATTAAACGACGACAATATTTAAATAATTGGGTTTAATATATTTTCTTCACAAGGATGGAGCAGATACACTGTTAGGGACTAGATACACTGCAACCTACTATATGGAAGAAGTTATAAGGCCAGGTTCACATACAGAGACTAAGGTTAGAAAAATTATTTCGTTGTATCATTGGCACTGGAATTGAATCCATATTTGGGAATCTGTGTTATAATTTGATGCCCAGAGATCCAATCGGCTCATACCATATGCACACACACTTCTTTGATCCAATATAAACTGTCTGCAAATATTCCCATTCAAATATTAATCAAACACTGAATTTGGCCCACTAGCTAATTAGTATCAGTATCACTTACAAGCTGGACAAAATATCAGCGCCACAGGCAACTGCAAGATTGAATGCAGGACTTCATTGTTTTTATGCTGGAAACCAACATCATGTGCTTTTTTCTTACAACCTTCAATGATGCTATTCCCAGTTTTTGAGTATTAGTTGTTACACATATTTACTTTGAGTGATGAATATCATGAATACTTTTATTCACATGTCCCTTCTCAGCTGTGTGGATTTAATTAAAACATGTAGTTGAATGTTTGTTTGTTTTTTTATTATTATTGTTTGTTTGTTTATTATAGCAAAGTCATGCACTGAGAATAGCAAAGCCTTAACTGAGCTTGCCTTCTCTCAGCCGTGCTTCCCAAGTGCATTCTGGCGCCATAGATGTGTACTTGTGCATAATTAATGTGACTTTGGTTATATGTGTCTGTGTCTGTGTGTTTGTTTCCATTTTCAGCTTCTCTAAAGTCATCTCTTGCCAGCTGCACGATTCCATCAGCCCAGAGCAGGAAACACAGTACATGTAGCTGATAATGAGTCCAGGAGAAGACGTTGCAATTTGGCTGGACTCTGTTTAAACCCTCTCAGGTCAGAGGCACATGGAATTGTCTTACGAAATGAATGCGTGAATGAAACCTATCCTCATTCTGTGGGGAAAACAAAGTAGGCAGTGTAAGAATATATCAAAATATTTAATTACACTTGTTTTCAGTAATTGTAACTAGCAAACATTGGCAAAATGTGCACCAGACATAGAAGACATTTGGAATATATTTGCTATTGAATACTGAAATTCATTCAAAAGGTAAAATGTAAGCAAGCTCACAGTTGAGCAAAATTATATGTTTAATACAGTTTAATGGAATCGTGTACTCACAAATGTTCTTGAAAATGTTTTATTTTTCTTTTTTAAATGTAAAATTAAAAGGTTTTATAATTTTTATGCTACACTTTTCATGATAAAAACATTGTTAAGAACTTCATTAAGAAAATCAGGCTAATTTCAGTAGCAAAAATACAAAGTGTAATTCAACACTAGATGGCTGCATTGAGACACATTCTTCTCTTCTAATAAATACTCAGACCTTTAATCTTTCCAAGTGAATAGCAATTTGTAATATTTATACTATATTAACACTTTTAAATATATAAACAGCTTAATATTCCAATTACCGATTATACATTTAGAAAGTAGATATATATTTTTTGTCTATTGGATTTCATTTTCCTTTTTGGAAAAAAAATATATATATATATTTTACATATAAGATCTTTTTACATCAACCTTCTAAACTTCTAAACACACAAAACACTTTTATCTGCAAATAATTGTCTCATTTATGGACATTTTCTTTGTTGCATATGGAAGAACAGTTGCAGTTAAGTCACTCATTCAGTTTTTCTAGGCATCTACTCGTTTTCCACTTGATGGCATGATGTGCCCCATCTGCCAGTGTGCCAAAACCCAGGAGCATGAGGTGGGCCACAGAGACCACCATCATTGAACCTGCAGGGACCTTTGTCCCATCAAGCACATCACATTACTGTGCACAGCTTTGCTGGGTGTATAATGTCACTTTTAGAACAAATGTTCTTGTGAGAAATAGCATGATACCACTCTTTTTAATAATAATTCTTTATAAATTCGGTTGCTGCCATTTAGTAATTAGGAGATGACTTTAAAAATGAATATAGTTTCATTTGACTATCATTATTGGATTTAAGTATTTAGCACTGGAGAAATGACTGGGGAAGCCAACTCCTAAAGCTTAAACCATTTATCATGCTCTCTTCACTAATTGTTACTTTATATTTTGTGAAATTTTACATTGGAACAAATACCAACCAAACATCACCAAATGAAATGCTAATTGTTCATATCCACCTACGTAATTTAAGTGAACAAATGCAGTTTGCACACACACACACACACACACACACACACACACACACACACACACACACACACACACACACACACATTTATAATATAATATAATAAATAGTTAAGTCATGTGCTTATACCTACTGTAAATTATTAAACAACTCACACCAATATCTCATATACCTTTGTTGGACAGGTACATTTGTATGCAGTGCAGAATACAAATATATTTGATATTCTGAATGAAAGAAAATTATCTTTCAGTTTTTTACTTGCGGCAAGTGGTACACTCAAGCATACCATTGCCACAATGGAGGGTCAGGATACACAATGTGTATATTGTGCTTAGTGTAAAAGATTTTCATCTCATTAGAGACAATGGTGGAAGACTTCGGTTCTGATTTGCAATTTCCCCTCTTTCGTTAGATGAACCAAACACAGAGCAAATAATTTACTGCCAAATTAATTACCTTTTACTCAACTTTAGACAATAATACCAGGAGCTGTCGTTTGGAACACTTTTCTAATTATTTGATTAATGCATGATTTGCGGTTCAGGCACAGTGATTTCAAATTTAAATGTTATTATATTTTCTTGAATGTATATTATTGCATCACAAAATGTATTAGCTCAGATTTGTATGTTACTTTGAATTAAATTACCTAACTGCTAAAATCACATCAATGAATTTTGTTTGCTATGCACATAAATTGATAGAAATTGTGCAAATCTGTTCTGTAATGAACTGTGTGAATGTGTCAGTTTATGGCTTTACTCCAACTTCAATGCGTGTTTAAAAAGTTGGAAAGCCAATGCTGATTCTGTAATGTAGGCTGAAGGACATTACAACATGTGCATTTAATGCACATTATTTTAATACCTGCTTATCATTTATTTCATTCATTTTTTTTATTATTATTATTATTATTATTATTATTATTATTATTATTATTATTATTATTAACAGAAATGTTATTTATGAATCTGTTTTGCTAATTGTTTATTATATTTATTATATTTCTTCATACTGGAATCAATCTTATGGTTTGAAATACCCATAATACGTTGTGAAGTCATAAGTAGATGAGGAGTAGACAGCTTTACAGGTCAGAAATCAATTTAAAAGCATCATAATTGTTGCAATCTTAAAGACAGCCTGAACAAACTTCTCTTGCTCTTGTGGCCAGCGTATCAGGCTTGGGGGTCTGGAGCTGTATCAAGCCATCAGAGCTGGCTTATCCGGCCTCCTGCGAGCCATGCTTGCCTTCCCGTCTGGCTCCTGCTTAGATCCTGTCTCAAGGAAATGGGCACCAGACTGGCCACTGCTCACCAAGCCCCACCGTGAACAGGAGGCATAATGCCGTCTTGTGAAGTGGACGCAGCTTTAGCCTTATTCAGATGAGACATACCATGTCTGTGCTGTATTTAGCGTAGAGACACATTACAAGACATTTGTTTATTTTCTGCAATTTTTTGGAGTCATTTTTTAGTTTATACACAGTGGATGGATAATTAGCAGCTGATTGTATTGTATAATCTTTCTTAATATTTATCTTCTTTTGTCTTCAGTTTTTTTGGTTGATGGTCTACGGGCAAGAACATACTTGAATTTATTTGACTTTTGCCATTTTGCAGCAGGGATGTCCACACACATTGGCACTACAGAGTTTCTCACTTTACTATTAGTTTGAGAAACACTTGAAAGGTCAGCTTGTCCACACAGTAACCCAGCGTTAAAGCTGCAAAATGGAGATCTTTATCTAGTACATTACCATTGTAGGTTATCTTTGTGTGACACAGCCACAGAGAAGTATGGTTTGTAATTCAGCCTGAGCTGTACAATACTTTTTGCATAATTCTGTAGTGAACTGGTTAAACTATGTCTTGCGTCTGTCTTCAGGACCCCCCACGTATTAATATTGAGCTGCTGAAACTGAAGAACAAGCATGTTATCACTTCCAGTGGGAAAATTTCACTTTCCATGATAGAGTAAGGGCACAACATTTTTGACAAATGACCTCGCCAATGTCTTTTGTCTTCCTGTCAATAGTCTGGCTTTCATCCAGATTGTGGATCGATAGAAGCTTTTTTTATGATAAGGTGCAACATAGTCTGCTTTCTTTGTTTTTGTGATAATGGAGATGTCATTCTCATCAAATACATAAGTAGATGTTTATATATTCCAGAACCTGAATGGTCCCCTCTACAATTGCACATGGCAGGGACGTTTTGTGTAATCGGTAGTCACTATGGGAGATGGCATACTTTACCAGTGAACATACATTTTCAGGAATGTTTCCAAAGCTTTGGTGTCTCTCATGTGTGAGACTGCTCAGTGGAGAGTAGACTCCCCTCGGTAGAAACATCTGTTGTAGAAGGGCCTGTCACTTTCCCTTTTGTAAGCTCCGTCTCTTCCTCAGACTTAGACTGTCATCAAGTTTGATCATTTATGTGGCTGAGAGAAGAATGTAGAAAACCGTGCATGCGTTCATTCAGTTCAGGAACTTTGTGCGTTTGTTTTTACAGTATCTGATTTTTTCCGTTTGCTTCAAAGTGACTGACACGGGCGAATTAAATTCAAATAATGAGCTAAATGTTTTTATTTCCAAATAAAAATCATAGTGCTGTGAGCTTACTGTTGTGTTGTTTAGTTCTAAATGTCAGATTCATGTTGAAACACTTTCAAACACGAGAGCTTGTTAGATTTTCTTTGTTTGTCGCTTTTGGTGTCGACCTTGGTGGTACAGTGTGGTTCCATTTGCATTCCATCTCCAACTGTGGGGAGGTTATATAGATGTATATGAAGGAGCTCAAAGGTGTGGTGCTTCTCAGGCGACACAGGAAATGTTTTCAGAGCAGCACCGCAACAGTGCCACAAGGCTCCTCACCTCTCAGTATCTTCAGGTCAGATGCCATTTATCTTGTGTCAGAAAGCACCTTTAAGTGATTTCTCATCCGAGCTCAACATTAGTGTCCCGTCAAAACACTGGGCTGGACTGATGTCTGTGCCACTGCTAGGAATCCATAAATAAGGGCGGACCATGCTGTCTGAGCAAACAGCTCAACCTTCAACTGCACTTAGACGCGGCTTCACCATACATTTCCCATCTAGGAAATTTGAAATGGCTATTATATGTATGTATGTTTATTTTTCTTTTCTGTAATAATATTTAAATTATGATTTACTTATGTGATTTTCAGACATACTTATGCACACATTTAATTAAATATCAATAATATTTATTTAAATCGTTTTGCTAAAGAATTGTTCATTGTTCTTTAAAATTACATACTGCTTTTATTTCTTTTTTGATTTTCCACAGTAAAACTGATCTGGCTCTCATCTATCTTGTATAAACCATTTTTAAGCTTCAATGAGGTCTGTTAGCATTTGTAGTCTTCTTTTGCTTTGCTGCCATTTGAAACTCTGCAGCATGACAAAATGAAAAAAAAATGTTTGCTGTAACATGGCAAACATGGTTACATTAATGCAGACTAAGCACAAGCAGATGTTTTCAACAAGGTAGTTACACTGATGGATGTTTTCTCTGGCTATAGTTTTGCCTATGAAAATGGAAATTATTCTTGGCTGAAAACATGCGTAGCTTAGGAGTAAAGGCCTCATCCCACTCTTTCCTGTCAACATTTTGCTCATCTTGCACACAGAGTGGAATTCCAGCCATAGTCTCTCCATTGGCACTCTGGCGTGTGTGTTTTGTTCTGTGACTGTATTCCATTCTTCTAACTTTGTTCCATTGACTGAGCTGCCCTGAGTGAGGTATGAGGCACTGGTTTTCTGTGCCAAAGGTACGCTAGCATTACTGTCTGAGGAAAATAAAGCTTGCCGTTTCGCTTTGCTGCCACCAGATGCAATAGCGCAGCATGAAAAAGTGGCAGCAGTCTTTGTACTAAGTTTGAGCTTAGACTAGAAAGCACTGCAAATTGTGCAGCCCACATACAAACTGTATCCATCTCTATCACTGAAATAATTCTGATTTTTTAATCTTTCTATTATTATTTAAATTTTTTCCTTGTATGAAATCACATTAATTCACTGATGATCATCTTAACTAGTGAAATGTGTTTTCTTTGTTAAGCAGAATTTTAAAATGGTTAATGTATTTGGCTTTTTGAAACGAATTATTCCAATTGTCTTACAAATAAAGATACATCCACACAGGCCTCTCTGAATTCTGATGTTGTTTCTGTGAGAATACACTGTTGTGGCAAATTGACACTTAATAAAATACCTGATTACAAGTTCCTTTCCCTTATCTTTTACAGACGATCCCTAGACACACAGTTGTTTCCCCTGTGGCCAATTATCAGATCACCTTTCCAGGCTCCTACCCCATACGATTACACACCTGTGCCATAAAACTCAGAAATTTAGTCTTTTCTTTTCCCAACTAGACAACAATAGATGCTTTAAACTGAAAATTTAAAGAGCGCCTCTATGTCAAAGACTTTTGTTGCATTTTAACATACTTTATGTGAACATTTTTAATGGATGTTTGTTGCGACTTACATAGTTGGCACATTTTTTTTGCAATATTTTCATTTTGAAGTGGAAATAAAAAGGGGGGCATCAGGTTTTGTGCCAACATTGATGGTAGATTAAGAGCAGGCTATATTTGTTTCTAAACTGTAGTGTGACTTATATTGCATGTTGTTTTTTAGGATCTTCCTTTTTGTGGTTTTCAGTACTGAGAGAAAATGCTTACGTATAAGAAAGCCCTTTGTGAGCTGCAGATTTGACTGTAGAGACCATGTCATTTTCATATTGATTAATTATCTGCCACGTTGATGTTCCAGCAATGAACTGGCCTCTTCACTATCTCGCTGATGTATTTTATCTCCCTCCACCATTCATGTACACATTTATTGGATGCGAGGACCTCAGGATTCATCTTTTGGCCACCAGAGAAGCATAACTAATGGCAACATTAGAGTGGCTTTGTGAACGAGGAGACTGGATGCGAGTTAACCAAGCAAGAAATAATCTAGGATTTTATATTCTGCATGAACGAGCATAGGATATGCCAGGAATAAATTTATCCTCCAAAATAATTCGGGACCGATTTTTTTTTTCAATGGCACATTTTTTTTGGAGAAGGAAGAGGATTTCTGTTGCTGATATGAAAGGAGGCGACTTCTATGTGTCTGTGTGGCATTTTAAGCAGATAATTGCTGTCAGTTTAATGTTCTATCGAGGTCAAATGATCTAGTTTGTCTTTGACCACAGGCCTAGATATTCTCCATTTAGGACTTCTGGTCTCTTTGTGTGCATTGAGGGCCTGGCCTGTTCCTCCCCTTGTGCCCAAACAAGGATTTTTTTTTCTTGAGTGGATGACATTGCCACACAGGCTGTCTGCAGAATCCTCTTTAATTAAAGTGACATTTGAAGCTTTTCTTGGACACTAATAAACCTGGAGACCCATTAAGATCTTCCTAATTACTCCATGTGGGAGAAAGGAGAAACACATGGGCAGCCAGCACTAGGGTAAGCCTGCTGGCATTTGGCCCCTGAAGCTTAGTGCTGCACAAAAGAAAATGTCCCCTCCGTTACCCATCCCCTCCCAGCTGAGCTCTGCTCCCCCCATGTTTTTGCTTGCTATGAATGGAGCTATATGACATGTCAGTCTGAGAGTGGCCATTCATGGAGTAGAGAGAATGTGTGAATGAAGTCTCTTAATTAGAGAGGCCTCTTTGAGTCACCTGACTCATCATTAAGGTGGCTTTATGCAGCCCTTCAGTTTTGATGTTAGGAGGGGAAGGAGCATCTCTTTGTATACCAGCTCAACATGACAGCTACTACACAGGCATCAAGCAGAATATTTGAAAATGAAGGGATTTCCAGAAAGTGTGTTAATGCAGAAAAGCAGAACGAGAACAACTGTTAAAATGTGGTAATGTGCAAAGTATGATCAGCGTTTTTATAATGTGCTTTGTCATGATGAGAAAATGTGTACTGTTTCGCCTACGTTTCTATCACTCTCCACCTCTTTTCCCCCTTCCTGACAGATGATGAACGACAAGTGGATTGTTTTTGGCATGTAATGGTTATATGGTTATTTTAGTAGTGTTATTAATTTGAACATTCTGTTTATCATTTCCATATTGAGTGGTGGCTTTCATAGTTTTGTGCAGGCACTGCATGTATTATCTGAACCGTGATCACTCCTCATGTTCTTCTCATCGAATTGTCACTTATAGTTTGCAAGGCTGGGAGTACTGATATGCAAGTGAAATTTTAAGGATGTAATGCATACACTGTACACTCTGGAAGAAAAATGATCACATGATTCAATCAGAACACACATGCCACCAAAGCCGGCCCACCGCACAGACTAGTACAGATGATGAAATCTCGTTATTGGTGCGTCTTTATGTGGTTCTCGAGTGTAAACAGCCCCTGGCGTTTTCTCCCTAAAGCTGGTACAAACAGACTGATGTGTGTTTAGTGCATGTCCTAGTCGGCAGATTAATGACATTAACGAAGTTTCCATTAGGCCAACGATGGGGGAAGACAGGGGCGTCCATGCGGAAAGCCACATGACTGAAGCACTGATAAGAGAAAATGAAACACATCTCTGTGGGCCAAGAGGGGCCAGGAAATGCCACTCCAAATTAGCCGCTGGCCCAGTTTGTTGTTACTTCATTAGCCCAACAGCCTTGGGAAAAATAAAGAGGGAGGTTGCGACCTCTCTTGTGTCCAAATGGGGGGCCCAAAGGAGAGACTCCAAAGTTTGTGTTCTCTCTCTCTCCCTTCTCATTCTCTATTCCTCTCTCTCCCCTCATATTCACAAAATGCTAACTAATGAGAACGATGGGCTTTGCACCAAACTATAAATGACAAAGACTTGAACAGTCTGTTTAGTCTGATCATCAGGTATCCATCGACCTACACCAGAATAGAGCAATATCATATATTATATTATGTATCTGCTTATGCAACATGGGCTGAGCTGCTGTGCCGCATGTTTTAGTCTACAGAGGGTTTTTAAAGCTCAAGTTCCACAGCTGATGTAGTTTAAGCTGTTGGTGTTGGTTGCTCCTGGAAAACAAGGGAAAAAACTCTGTGCTAAAACCTGACCAACTCAAGTTGTGATCAAGTTTCTGTGTTTTTGGGTCTGCATTAGCTTAGCATATTTGTGGAAAACAAAACCCCCTGAGGCATAGTGCGGCCCTTGTTGTTGGTAATGTGAGTGCGATCACAGCTCCTCATTTAGCCATTGGTGACTTTATTAAAGTGTATAGTTTCAGACCCCTGTTGCCTGAGCCATTGTATTCTCACCCCTGGATAGCAGGGTTAAGTCCTTTGCTGCCTGTGAATACACAAAACACCTCTCAGCAACACTGACTGCACTCTAATGCATCTACCACACAACGAAGAACAAGAAATTTTCTTATTCGGACAAATTTTTGACCAGAGTTGACTGGTGCAGTTTCTATGTT
>JBBIGC010000145.1:17237905-17264928 GCA_037576955.1 Lepidarchus adonis
ATATATGGTAAATATTCTCAAACCATTTACTGTGGTACTTTACACTTTATGCTGCATTCTCAAATCCCCCCTGTGCTATGATATCTAAAGCCGGACATGTCATGGCACTACCAAAGCATCCTCAGAAATCCCTGAGTGCTCCTGGAAATGAGTTTTTGGCAAGTTGCTTGAAGACATGCTCTTCCCTGCAAGCCACAGAGGCTTTGTTAGCATTGCTGGCCTGAGTCTGGAGCCTTCAAGACACCCATTATGCCTGACTCAGTGGGGCAGAAAGTGCGAGAGCCTTTGCTGCAGTCATGTGGCCACACTGGCATTATACACAGTTGAGTATTAGATATTTTGTGAGTCATATAAACAGAGCAGAGGGCTGTGAGGCTGCCTGGAGAAGTTTTGATAATTGGGAGTTATATAAGTGCCCAAATCCTCAGCGGAGGATTGGAGGACTTTTTTTTTCTTTCTTTCCTCCTATTGTGTATTTTTGAAAAGCCGAGAAGGCTTCACAGTGGAGGTGACAAATCCTTTGACATAAACCGTTGTGTAAAGGTTAGGGGCAAAGCAAAGTCCTCAGGAGGAAGGCTACTAATTGCTTCGTTCGATTAAGTTTTTTTTTGTGGTTGGTGTTTTACAAATGAAATGAGCACTGATGCTCACCACAGAGCCTCATTCAGCTCTCTGTGCTATTGTAACCACGCTGAATGGTTTGCTTGCTGATGTTGTTGTCAACATCCAAAGACAACGTGCGTGTGCCGGTTGGGTGCCAGGTTGGGAGAATGGAGATTTTATTAATCAGTGATGGGCAAACTGCACTACGGTCAGCTGTCGGGAGGGGGGAGGTGGTGGTGGGGGCCTTCCTCCAGGAAGGAGACAAAGCGTCTCTGATTTGCAAGATTCTGTTGATACAACATGGCACTTGGGAGCGTTTGGTGTTTGAAATGCAGGGATGCACCATCCTCCCTTGTGTGTTAATGCATGAACTGTTATCAAACCTCGCTCTTGCAGTACTTTATATGTTAATGGGATTCAGACAGGAAAAGAACACAGATGTAATTCAGGGCCAACATCAGTATTTTCATAATGCGCCATTGGAGAGGGAAGCAGCTGGCAGACCTTATAAAAACTTTGCATGGAATGGTGAATAAACAGCACGTCAGTATTTAGTAGTAATGCAAGGGAAATTATTATGTGCCACTTTCCTTTTAGTCTTACATTAAATGAATTTCAAGTAGTAGCCCAGAGTGTAGGTACTGCATTTGCATTATGTTTTAGGTGATATAAACAGTGTGTGTATATATATAAATAAAATCAATGTTTGATAAAGAAAATTATGATTAAATATGATTGTGAAAATGGATGAAAATTGTTTGAATTGTCACAAAACACAAGCTGTTTTATTTAATGTTTTATTTACAAATGTTGTCTGTCTATTACAGCCCAAAAATATTTTTTTTGGCACTTTTATTTTTTAATAATAAGAATGATTTTCCTCTTTTGTTTAGTTAACATTTTTTGGAGATACTCGATTTTATGACTGGTATAAGATATTGGAATTTTTAGATTTTTTTTGTTAGATTTTGTTAAGTAACTACACTGATTATTCTCTAAAAAGGCAACAATATGTATCAGAAGTTGCCTTAAATTTACTACAATTCACACTTCACTCACAGAGAACAAATGGAAAAAAGAAAAGGAGTTGTCTGTTCATGTCAGCAACCAAAACAAGAGAAGCCTAATGCATGCATCCTTTTTGGCTTTCTGAAATGTTGTCCACATCCCCTCCAGTTCTGGCCCCAATTATAAACTACATGAATTTTTCCCAAAATGAGTGAGTCCTCCTGGCATGTGCAGCTTCCCAGTGTGGATCTATGCTCTTTGACTGTATATCCCCCAGTCACCCCAACTGAGGAGAGAGAGAGAGAGAAAGAGAGAATGAGAGAGAGTTGGGGGTGAAGGAGTGGGAGAGACGGAGATGGGGGAGCAGCTGTAAATGGGCGGCAGGCTGGGGCACTCAGGCATGACCCTGACCATGTCAGGCCGTGTGTGCTGGGGGCACAGAGCAGAGTGCCTCCAGCAGTGAGTTCCACCAAGCCCACAAACAGCTGCCAGCAGACACCCTTCCATCTTCTTTAATACACAACACACTCTGCTTTCTCATCTCTTACATAGATCTGCATCCCTGTGGTTTTGGTGTCATGAGATTTAGGCAAAGCTTTAAAAAAGTTAAGTCTTCAGTTGCTTATTTTTATGTTTCAGCAAGTCTTCGTTCTTATTCCAAAATAAAATGCCAGATATATGGATGCTGATGACAAATATACAGATGCTTCCATACCCTGATAAATAAAATTACCAATGGCAGGGCAAGGCAAAGCAAGACCATAGAAGAACCACTTTTTTTTTGTTGTTGTTCTGTTTTTTTTGTTCAAAAGTGTGTGGCTACCTGCTGCTCATCCAACATTTCTTATGAAATGATTTACTAACAATCTGTGCTATTTTTGGGAAGGTTTTACAATAGGTGTTGTATCATTGTTATGAGGACTGACGTTCATTCAGCCACAAAAGCAACACTGTGATCATGTTCTGACATGGACAATTAGTTCTGGATCACAAATAGCACTGCAGTTCACCTCAGAGGTATTGGCTTCTTCATTCTAGATAATGCTGATCCAGTGCTGAGGATGGGACTTCATACTTCTGAGGTTTGGCATTGGATGTGGTGACCTTAAGGTCCAATGTGTCCAGTTCTTTCAGCAGCGCTATGTGTAAGACTGAATGCATATGCTAACAATGAATACACCTTAAAGTAGAGTGTATACTTTTTGATATTTGATGTATGTTTGTAAAAATGACTCTAAAGTAGGTATGTTTTTAGTATTGGTATAAAAAAGTACAATCGAAGTGAGCATAAAGAAGTGAGCATAAAGAACCTTTTCTGGGAACATCATCTAATGTAAAGTTTCTTCATAAAGCTTTTCCTAGAATCATGCCAAGAACCATTTAGAAACTTTTTTGTAGTGTGTAATTGATTTTTTTCTTTTTCAGTCCGCCAGAAGTCCTTTATTCTAATCATTAATCATGAACATCTATGTACTCCAGACAGCGAGCATGTGTAGCATGTGCATAGTGACAAGGGCAGTATTAGAAGCATGTGGTATTTTGGGGATAATTAGGGTTTGGTTTCCCTTGCAGTACATGGTTCTAGAACATCAGGGCTTAGTCCTCTTTTTGGGGGGCTGCTCTCCTTGGGTTGTTGGCCAGAGCAGTCTTTGCTTGGCGAGGTGTTCAGCTGCTGGAAAAGGCAGCCTGGGGCTGAAGCTACTGGTTAAGCACTTTCATGGTGGATTTGAAATCAGATTATATATGGGTTTGCTCAATTGACTTAATGGATTTTAAGGGACTAGATCCTATTAATAATGGTGAGGGGGTGCCCCTGAGGCCACAGTGCTACCAGTGGTAGGCTAATCTGGCATGCAAATTAAATCCTGTCTCAGTATGCTTGTCCATTTAATGCGATCCATTACACCCCTTTTATTTGTTTAGATCTAATATTATTTCTAATATAGGCCCTGAAACATCCAGGCAATATGGAGGAAGAGTTGTTCCAATCATAATTACATGAGAAAATGAAATGTTTTTCCGATGCTCAGTGTGCCTTAGGAGGAATCCTATCACACTCCAGGAGTAAGCCATATTCTGTCATTTCTCTTAATTTCTCTTTTAGATCCACTCTCATTTCCCTTCTTTTCACTGCTGTCTCTTGACGGGGATTACCCAGCCACAGCCACTTAGGACTCTAATCCAAGAGAGTGCCACTGTTTGGTCTGTAACTGAGCTTATCCTGTTTTCCCCTCTTCTCTCCCTTTCTCCCTCTTTAACTAATGAGAGAGAGCTTTGCTTTACTCCTTTGCATCATGTTCCTGCGCATCTTTGTCAGAAGCCGAAGGTACATAGCCTCGTGTGTGTCACATACACTAATCGGCTTTGGCCTTAATGATGACAGAGATTATACAGTGCGCAAAGCTTTGACTCATATTCTCCCACCTGAATGAGGTCTCTGCAGCAGACATATTTCATTCTGATCAGGAATTAAACTCTAAAGCTCGTACAAAATTCCCAGAAGTCTCGTATAAGCGATGGCGCATTTCGATGTTCTTAGAGACACAACTGCTTTTGACTTTTTTTTGTTTCCCTCAACTTGAAAATTATTCTTCATGGGGCACTTCTGTCTGATTTTCTCTCTTTTTTGTAAACTTAAGACTCTGGAGTAGAAAGTCGATCACTAGCAGACCAATGAATGATTAATTTAATCTAATAATCAGACTTTAGTAACAGAAGCTTAATTACAAAAACTGTGTCCCCCTTTGTGACTGCTTGTTTAAGAGACTCCTTTTGAGTTACTGTTGGATATTTTCCATTCCATAGACATCTCTGGAGCAAATTGACATTGAACCTATTGACAGATTTGGGGAACGCTAAGTACCACATTTGTGAAGCAAAGAAATGTTGGGATATGGAATATTTCCTGTTCTCAGATATCAACATCCGGCCAAATAAAAATAAATAACCACCTTTCAAACAAAGGTATGCTCGGGAGTGTGCACCTCATTTCAAGCACAATTAACTTGAAATGGAGTGCTGCTGGATCAATAGTCCCCAGTTGATCCAAGGGGGCTGTCACTCTATGGAAATGGCACACATATGGTAATACCCTCAGCTTAACAACAACTTAGAGGATTTACTGTTGCCGTTTTCAGACCAACATGAATAACAAACAGTCGTCCACCCCCTGGGAGCCATTTTGTTTTATTCCAGCCTCAATTAATCTTTCTGGGGGAGGATACCATTTAAGATAAATGAAGGGGGGAGCTTAGAAAGCTGCATTGAGAATCTGAACAGTAAACTATGCTAATTTAGAAAATTAAAACTCAAAGAACATATTTATGTAAATTACATTTTGGTCTTTTAAGCTCTATTGTCTGTCTTGATCAGGGGTTCATTTTTTTATTCCTAACACAATCCTCCCTTTGGATCCAGAGTTCAACATTTTAGCTGAAGTTAATTTCAGTATTTAAAGGCATACATTTATTATGTCCTAGTTCATAACTTGTTTAACTTGCCATAAATCAAGCTCAGTATAGTAAACTATGAATGTGCTAAATGACTGAATTACTGATTTTAGTGTTGAGAATTAAAGTGTTTTGGGCTGAGGAGATACTTAATAAAAACTGATATTTTTGTGGTTTCTCTGCAGAACTCTGCAAGCCGTGTAATGTGCGGACATCAATAGAGCTTGGCGAGGAGGACTGAGGTAGACAGGCATTTAAAGAAGACTGCCATCTCAGATGATGAGGCAGTCGAGGTCAGTTCCCAATTGATTTACTTCAGGTGTGGAATTGATGTAGTCTATTTAGGTGAAACTTTTTCCAGTGGAATTGAGTATGTGCTTTTGGGCCTTATATTAGAATTGAGCATGGTGTGTTAAGGTGTTCTGAAGTCACCTGTTCAATTGAACTAGGTGGTGTATATTATCAGCTGTCAGTTATTTCTATCCTTATCATGCCTTCAGTTTGCTTTCAAAGTTCTAAATTTGTGCCAAATTTGTCTTAAGTTTGTGAAGACGATGTACAATTTACAGTAACAAATGAAATCAGGTGTACAATTGTGCTATTGAACCAGGTGCCATGTGTGATCTGCTCTCAGTAGCTGCTGATCTTTTTGTCTTGGAGTTCGACTTTAAATTTGCAGTATTTGTGTCAAAGGCTAACTTAGGATGGGATAATATACATTTAAAGCAATAATGGGGCAGCATCTGTGCTGCAATACTGACTGACAGGTCAGGCAAAGCTGTGTGCTCTCCACCCTATTCCCTCACAGAGTTCTACTGAGCTGCCAGGTGTGAGTGGAGAGGGAGAAAGTCTACACAGAGGCAATTCCCTGTCCCTTCTCACTGGGAGTATGTTAAACCAAATCTAAATTGCTCCTATGATTTCCTCACTCGCTTTGGATGGAAGGCGAGTGATGTTGGTAAAGAAATGAATAAATGAGAAGCAGCACCGCTCCAGGGCCAGTTTGCCGAGCCTCTGCTTTTATCATGTAAATCAGAGAATCGGGAGTGGGTTAGAAGGACAATTCCCAAGCCGCCACTTGGGCGAAATGCAACTTTCCTGTGCTTTGAAGGCTCACAATGAGGAATTTATTTGGAAGACTCAGTTTTAATTTAAAAGGAGTCAGCAGTGACTCAAGGGACCTGGGCTCAGTGTACATCGTGTGTGTGTGTGTGTGTATGCAAGTGTTTGTGTGTGCTCTCAAGAGGAAGGGGCAAATCTCTACTGACTTCTTCCCTCTAACACACCACATTCTGAAGCCCAACCAGCATGGATATGCCTGCATGTGCTACTGATATGTGTCTGTAGGTATGTGTGTGTATGTGTGGGAGGGTGTTACATTAGGGAATTGGCCAGGCTGTGTTTGCTTCCCAAATGAAGCAGTCCGATTCAGTTTCGCTTATTATGTTTTAAAAAACCCTCTCCCGCTCCCTGTGAGTAAAAAAGGCTCCACTAGAGGCAGTACCTTGAAATTGACAGCTGTTACCATGCTCCGATGTTTTGCACCATCTGGTGCTGATGCCAGACAACAAAAAGGGTTAATATTCTATGATGTTTTCTGTTGGCACTGCCTCCACAGCCAGTCATTCTGGGCTGATCTGTGCCAGGAGGATGCAGCGTCCAATAGAAAATAAACCTCCATTAGCCTAGCACTATAGATGGGGATGTAGTTCACCCAAAGGGTCAAACATGTTTGGGACCATGCCAAGAATAGCCCAGATCCATCTTCCTGCAGAGTCCTTTTCAGCAATCTGCTGTAATGTACCCTCTGGTAGTGTTACAGAAGTAGAATAAATCATTGAGACACATTTGCTAATATTACCGACATAATGTTAATATTTTTGATTGAGAAGTTGTGTTAATGCACTAAGCGCTTTAGGGATATTTGTGTGCAGTCTATAATATGATCTCTGATTGTGTTTTTATCTTCACATAGTGAGTTATTGGTGGAGACTATTAGTCTATTATTCATTGACCACAGATGTAAATATATTGAAATAATGGGGCACCCGCTGTACATTGATAGCCTCTGGAGAGGACAGAGCCCAGTGAAATTAATAGGCCTCCTGTGGTTAAATAAGCAATGGTAAAATAATACTAAATATCCCTGAATTGTTTGACAGACAGGGTCAAAGACTCTGAACAGCGGGTAGTTATTACTTCGTGCAAGAGTGCAGGGACATATTGCAGACTTAGTGTGCCATACTAAAAATGTAACACTGCTGTGGACAGTGGGAGTAGAGGCTCATTTGCCACAGGCCCAGTAACTGACATTCATTTAGGATATTTATTTGCATAACAAATACACAACAAAGAAACTGTAGTTTTAAAAAAATAAGGATATATTTGGGTAGTGATTGCTAAATTATTAAGTTCAGTATCTGAGTATATTTAATACTATATAAATATGGTATAAAATAATTAAGATGAATAAAGTTAATATCCTTTTGACTACTGGTATTTCATGTTTAAGGACTCTTTTACAAACGTGACAAGCTTGTTTTCTTGTATTTTAAATTACTTCAAGAGATCTCTATACAGTGTTTTTTTTAACCAGTGTTCGCAAGAGATATTTCTGTGTAATGGAATAGAATACTATTATGCATATTACCCTCGTTATTTTTCAGAACTACTAATGGTATGTCAATGTTCTTGTGTAACACCAACGCAGTACCACAAAATCACAGATGTATTTGAGAATGTAGTTCTTATAGATTTGGAGAGAGGATGTGAAATTAAAGTAAACTGAAGTTCACAGAACAGAAATATCACATACGGACACTCATTTGCCCAAAGGTTTATTGTTGACAAAAAACTAACAAATATGGCCATAAATATGTGCTTTAGCTGGAAGACAGGCTTTTTTTAACTGGTAGCTCATTTAGCATTCTGGGGAATGGTTCACAAAATGGTCCAACATATAAAGCAAACAGTGGGGGGTAAATTAGAGCTCTGAGATGAATTATCATACAATTAAAAATTCCAGACTGTGCCAAAAACAAAACACTATGGAACAAATCGCTGCACTTTTTCTGCCTTTCTTCCCTACTTGGCTTATTTTGCTTTACATTATTCCTATGCACTGTGCACTGGCAATTTAGTTTAAAGCTGAAGCCTGTGTGGAGCTCACACTGTGTCAGTCACCCAAAGGTGTCAGTTGGTTGTATGAGATAATGTACAGTTACATGTGTTTTGTGATGCTAGAGAGAGCATTACCCATGCTGAAATGGGCAGCCATGTTTCAGCAGTGTCCTCCTCTTTAACTTACACTCTGCATTATGTGTGTAATTCAGCATTTGAAGTGTGAAATGTGGATGAGGTGGTTCTTTCTCCATGGCTGGAGGCTTCCTCTCTAGTAATAAAGAAAGCAGCAGGGCTCAGACCACATGGTGAGATGAGACCTGTGTGTTGGTCAATAATCTATTACAGCACATTGGCCTCCGCAGAGTGACAAATGCCCATCACTGAAATAGGCCTGCAAAGGTCAATACTGGTCTGGTGACCTCAGCCCTGACAACAAATACTGGAGTGGTTTTACACTGGCAGCTTTAGTCTCTGGGGGCAAACACACAACACACTATACACACAGATGGAGAAATTTGAACTGTGCTGTTCTTTACAGTGCAAGGAATGTATTAGTACATTGATATACTATGGTTATCTGCCATGTCTTTGTTTTAAAGCCACATTCTGCATAACAGATAATTTGGGTTTCATATATTACAAAATGAAAATTGCATTTTACTGTTTCTGTTTAGACACTGGAAATTAAGCTCCTGAAGTAACACTGTTTCCTCTTACTGACCTGTCATTCCAAATCTATTACAGGCTTTTATTGTTTCATTTTAAAGATTTTTATATTTAATTTTTTGTCAGCACATGAAAGACATTACACAGTCGGAAATATACTTCATGTGAATGTGTTGTTCTTCCATCTTTATTGAGTTGAGATGAGTCAGATGGGCCTTCACATGTGCCCTCTTCAGCAGCGGGACTTTGTGGCCACTGCAGGATTTTAATCCATTACATTGCAGTGTGTTACCAATGGTTTTCTTGGTGACTGTGGTCCCTGCTGCTTTGATATCATTAACAAGCTCCTTCTGTTTAGTTCTATGCTGATCTCTCACCTTTCTCATGATCCTCGTCACCCCACAAGGTGAGATCTTTTTCAAAAAAAATTGTCTCCTTCTCACCCAGCTTCTTGCTAATGTTTTTGTAGCCCACTCCAGCCTTGTGCAGGGCTATAGCCTTGTTCCTGACATCCTTAGACAGCTCTTTGGTCATGCCCATGGTGGAAAGGTTGGATTGATTGATTGAGTCTCTAAACAGGTTTCTTTTATTCAGGTGACTAGTTGAGACAGGTGTCTTCTTAATGTGGGTGAGGAGTTGAAATTAGGAGCATCTATCTGTCTGTGGGAGCCAGATGGTTGGTAGGGAATGAAATACTTATTTCACTCAATGAAATGCAAATCAATTTATATATTATATATAATATGATTTTCCGGATTTTTAAACTGTTAAAATAAACCTACCATTAAAATAATAGACTTTTAATTTCTTTGTCATTGGGCAAATTTACAAAATCACTGTAATATAATCAAATAATTATTTCCTCTACTGTAACTGTCTGCTGTTCTATGTGAGGATGGGTTAAATGCCAAGGTCACATTTAGTTGTGTTTATCGGGTATGTTTACAATGAAAAATACTCACATCATAAATATTTGTCTTTATCTAGTTGATCAGTGGTCAGGTACCACACAAGACCATCAGTGAGCGGCTATTATTTGAATGGTGGCTCATTCTCAGCACAGCGGTGACACTGACAAGGTAGTGGCATGCGTGTGTATGTGTGTGTGCGTGTGTATGTGTGCGTGTGTATGTGTGTATGTGTGTGTGTGTGTGTGTGTATGTGTGCGTGTGTGTGTGCGCGTGTGTGCGTGTATGTGTGTGTGTGTGTGTGCTGCACAGAGTGGATCACATACAGCAACTCTGCTGGAGTTTTTGAACACATCAGTGTCACCGCTGGTTGGGGAATAGTCCAGTCAAAAATATCCAGCCAAGAGAATGCTGTGGCCAGAAACTGAGCACTGATGAAAGCCTAGAGGATGACTAACGCAAATTATGCAGCATTAGATGTATTGTTAATAACTGTACATTTACAATGTGGACCAAAATGTAGGATGTGTTTAATAAAGTGAACTTTACATGAACACTGTGTTTAAATACTGCTGTATGTAAAAATTATCCACCCCTAAATAAAACCAGCAACCTGTACAGTTCATACAGTTCATAGTCTCTATACTGAAAAGCATTCATCTTAAGGTTTATTAATTGTGCAGTTGATTATTTTTAGGTCTTCCTTATTTTACAATAAATCCTTCCAAAGTTTTCTTAATTGTACAGTAGATCATTTGTAACTTTTCTTAATGGTATGTATCATTACTATACCATGTATAGAATATTATGTTTTATCTAACCTTAACCTTTCTTATTGTACAATGAAACATGCAAGTTTTCCATACAGATAAAATATATATTTTTAGATAACGTTTTCTTATTATACAGTAGTTAGCTCATATGGTTTTTTTTTTTGCATTTGAGTATTTTATTTATCACATGCAGTTCTACAAGTACAACGTGGAATGTTTTTTTTCCAGCAATGCCCCCTGACTGTACTGCACGTAGAATAAGACAAATCACTTTAAAAAACAGCAAAACACGCAAGATAAACACAGTAAGAAATAATTCAAAAAGATAAAAAAAAAAATAATAATAAAAAAAAATATATGAATACAAATATGAAATACTAATACATAATAAGTAGTAGTGTGCAAATAAATAATAAGTAGTAGTGGGCAAATACGTTTGAGTTTGTGTTGAGTATGTGATGTGCTGTGGCAACCACTTGTGGGTAGAAAGTTCTCATAGCTTTCAGTTTTTGCTTTTAGGCAGCAGACCTCAGCAGCCTGAACAGTGTGTGTGTGTGCGATAACTGGAGTCTCTCGTGATCCTGATGGCTCAGAATCTGCAACTTTCAGCATATATACTCTGCAGGGCAGGTAGAGTGGATCTGATGGTACGTTCTGTTGTATGCACCACCCTCTGCAGGGCTTTCTGCTGCTAAACAGTGCAGTTCCCAAACCAAGCTGTAATGTTCCCAGTCGGGTTACTCCAGTGTAAAACCTTTACAGGATGATGGTGCAAACCTTTTTCAGTCATCTCAGGTGGTAGAAGCACTGTCAGGCTTTGGCAATGAGACATTCAGTGTTAGTGCTCCAGGTGAGGTCCTCAGTGATATGGACACTAAAGTGCTTGAAGCCGCTGTTTTCAGTTGGTCTGGATCTGGATGTGAGTGTGATCTTCCCATGATCTCCTGAAGTCAGTCACCATCTCTTTGGTTTTGTTGATGTATAGTTGTCCATTTACATGTTTTCCTCCCTTCCCTTGTGCAAAAGATTGTTCCTGTACAGTCATAATTGTCAATGTTTTCAGATGGTTGTGCATCTTGTGAGCTCAAGCTGTCTTTACATTAACAGAAAATCCAAAAATACGATTTCATATTATAATTGAATTATTAGAATACATTGATTTGTGGAAAGCTTGTAATTCTTTAAGTAGGTGTTTAAATTATAATGGAGACCTTAATTGTTACATGAGGTGTTCTTGTAAAACTATGTAACTTGGGAAGTTGTTGCAGTGAGTTGTCATTAAAGTACTGTGTGTGATACGGTTTTGATGAGTGAGCAGGAGCTGCAGGTGATGCTGGATGAAGGGAAATCTTTAGGAATCAAGAGCAGGTAGAACATCCCGCCAGTTTGCCAGACCGCTTATAGCAATCAATTTATGCCACTAATTCTAATTCACAGCCACTCAAGCATTACCCACTGCCTCGTCCCTTTCTTAAAATACTTCCCCTGGTTTCACACACCCACTCCCCTTCCAAAGCCTCCCAGCCGCTCAATAAACACCATTCAACTCGTCAAAAAATTCATCAGCTGACTATTATTGCTTGCTCAACAAATCATGAGGCCTTTTTATCAGTGTTGGCATCCATTTTGTGGTTGAGAATTTTATATTCTGCAAATGTCAGAAGAGATGGAGCAGGAAAAGGAGGGGAGTGTGATACTTATCAAATCACAAACTTGGTCAGCCTTATCACCAAAACACTTGATGTTAAGTGGCAGTTAAACATATGTAAAGAGCCAGGGACCTTATCATATTATACATTTTTATAGAGTAGATAGGGAGATAGCTTAGACACTAACACTTTTAGTGCAATAATTGTCCAACAGAAGCATACTACTCTTGATGAGACTTTTAAATAGAGACAATCTTAAAGCAAGACAAGCTTAAGCACGCTGCTGTCAAAACAAAACCATGTACAATCATGTGATAAAATAAGCACATCTAATGCCAAGATCTAAAGTCTTTAAGGCCTTCAGAAAAGAGGTTGTGGTTGCTTGAGTTCAGCATTGGATTTAAAAAGATCTGTAAATTGCTTTAAATAAATTATTCCGTGGTTAATATCGTCACTCAGTCATTGATTTTGCTATGAATTTTGCATCAGATCAAAGAGTGCTTGAAGGTAATATGAGGCCATCTGTCCAAACAGAGGTGGAGCTTTCAATATGATTATGATCCTAAGCACACTAGGAATTCACTCAGTAATGGCTCAAAAAGAAGAAAGGATGTTTTTTTGAACTCCATTGAAATGTTGTATGGTACATGCAGGAATTCAACTGAAGGAATTGTGCATGAAGAGTTGTCAAACATTCCAGCAAGTCTGTATCAGAGACTGCTGGACAATTGTGCAAAACAACAAACAACAATAAGAGGCCATTTTTGCTTTTGTGTCAAAATACAAGCCTTTGACACAAAAGATGTACCTACTTACTTCACAGAGGAAAATCTACTTTTCTTTGTGGTTTTGTATGTAAATACTATTTGTATCTGTAGGCACTATATCATGAATGCTTACTTATATTTGCTGATTTACCATACTTTAATATACTAATCTACAGTTTGATGGAGCATACTTACATTACTATCTCTAAAATTTAGACAAAGTGAAAAACTACTAATGTATGTGCATGTAATGATATTTTGTTAAATAATATTATGAAACATAACAATTGTCCCATTGGTCACAGTTTTTCAGATGGTATAAAAGATTAATAGAACTAGTTACAGGAGTTTGATGTTACAGTAGCTACACATATATGAATGCTAAACTATTGATGTGTGTTCTTTTGAAATACCATGCTTATCAGCTGATATAATGTACAGAATGTGCAACAGATTCAGTAACATTTATAGTAAAATGGCCAAAATTGTAAAAAGGCCAAAAAGGCATGCTGCCAAGTTAATACTTGGTGGCTTTGGGCAAAACTAAGCACCAAACAGTATAAAAGTGTTTTGTTTGTTTTGATTTCCCCAAATGTCTTGAACATTGATTCAAAGAAAATATGTTTGTAGTCGCAGAAGCTGTGCTCTAAGTGCCCCCCAACTGTGCACATGGGAATTTGATGCAGAACTGATTCAGAGACAGAGAAATTGCAACGTATTGTCTTTTTTGAAGGCTAGGGCTTACAGAATACATTGGACACTGTCATCAGACACAAATACACAGAAATGGTCAATAATAGGTCTACGCTTCTCACAGAAATGAAGTTATGTCACCATTTCCAGCTCATTGAAGTGGTACCTTGCTTCCCATATATAGGATATAGGATAGCACAGTAAGCAAATGTATTTTAATATATTACTGGTTACATTTTGTGATTATTAAAAAATACTTAAAACAATGTTTCTCAAATAAAAGCTGTCATTTCTAAAGCAAAATTTTAAAGGAGACAAAGCAATTGAAAAAAAAAACCTTTTCTTTGGACCAAAACCAATAAATCTGGCTATTCTATTAAAATTTAAGTGGGTCTAATACACATTAAAACATTTGGGCCTTTGTGTAGCAATATTTGTAATATTTCACATAAAATTTTGTGATACCACAACTTTTTTGTTTGTTTTTCTTCCCATGTCTGTTATATAGCATGTCGAGATGGCATCATGTTATTTACTTTCCGCTTTTTCTTTAGATATCAGGAATCTCATTTGTGAGAGTGGAGATTTGCCATGTGTTATTTGAAAGATGAGTTTAGTGTGCCTACCAGTATGTTAAAATAGAAATATGACCTTTCACACTACTATGTTTTTATTGATGTTTTGATGTTGAAGTGACCACAATTTGTGACATATTCTGAGTTGCTCCACAGAAGAAGTCTCATGCTCTCTTAGAGCCCAATTAAATTAAATTTAGATGAATGTTAATCAGCCTGTTCTCCTGTTCCACATTGTACATGTAGCACTGACATGCTGAGGTGTCAGGCACTGAGGGCAGGTTGATAATAAGGATTAATACGATGTTCCTGCTGATTTTTGCTAAAGAAAGCACCTTGTGTCTGGACTCATGCTTTGATGTGTCTGGTCTTTCTACATATTGGCAGTGTGGCTTCCATGTAATAATGATAAGAATGGACGTGAGGCATTTAAGTAGCAAATCAATAGCAAATTAAATTTTTCGGCTCTGAGGCGCACTTTCACAATCACGTGTAATTAGCCCTGACAGTCTGGCTCTGGGTGAATTAGATTGCAGCCTCTTGTCACGTCACCCCCCTCCCCTTTTTTAAGTCCATTTTGGATCAAGGCATGTCAGTGGCTTATAGTGAATTACAATGGCTTACTACAAAAACAATGCCTAAGCCGTGCAAACATTGGAATCCATCAGGACTTCAAGGGCAAAACTGTGTGTTCAGTTTAGAAATAAATCTAAAGAAAATTCAGATTCCACTTATTATTATCTTTTTTTTTTTTTTTTTTAGAAAAAGGACCTGTACATGAGTCACTTGAGACTTTTAGCTGTTTAGCCTTTGACAAAATGTTTGTTCTTAGAACTCAAAACCTTTTTTTTTACTTTTTATTAGCAAAAGTATTTGCTACCTGGCTTTTATATACATGCACATTTTGATTGATTTTACATATTTAGATGCTTACTGATCATAAACAACAACGTGCTCTCACATTTATTCCACTTGACCAAGAATAACCACACATACAAAATTTTTTCAAGGATATTGCATCGAAAGGGCAAGTCTTGAAGACTCATCCTGAAGTAGGTTAATCATAGAACACATGGCTCTTGCCTGGCGGTATGGGAGAAAATGGGCTAGCACCTGATTTAGATAAAGCATGATGACCCACAGGCACTCCTATATAATGAATTGTGTGACGAGTATGTCCTCCAAAACGTGCTACTTGCTGCAGTTCATTTTTCATCTCAGTTCTCCATATGAATAAACAGGGCCTATTTAATTTGTCTTTCCTTCATCAGCTAGCAAGGCATATGGCCCCTTGCTTTATGTGGAGGTATACGACTTCCGCACACGCATACATATTCAAGCACACACACATACAGTGTGCGCTCTGGTGTTCTCTTTCTCGTTGAAGTGTACATATTCAGAAGTACTGAAACACACTTCTGCCCTACACTGTTTCATTTGCTTTGACTGTATTTAACAAATCACATTACATAATTCAAATGAAATAGCCTTATTTGTAAAGATAAGTGTTAGTAACAGAATAACAGAATACATTTCCTTTTCTATTATTGTTAATACAATTTTAGATGACCTGTTCAAACATTATTATGGATTGACTTGCCTGAGCAAAACATACCTCACTGTCACGAAGACAAATTAAAATGTGCTGACCACTGCTTAAGGCAGAGTATAAAGTAAAAAGCTAAATGTAAAGTTCTTTGTCAGTTTTCAAGTGTAAACCACTGTTCTCTGATCTTCTTGGTGAACCCATGGGGGTACTTGACTTGTTAGCCCCCGCACCCACCACCCCTTCCCTGCTCAGGTTGTAGTGTCTATACGTTGTTGATCAACCAGAAATTAACTGCACCTGAATGACATAGCAAAGACCCCCAGTGGACTACGAATCTGCACACAAACTCCCTTTTAATAGACTTGCACCTCATTTAGCCTCTAAAGCCCATTGAAAGGTCCCAGAGGATGAGTCGAGGCTGCAGTCTGGAGCTCCTCCACTGACACACAGCAGCAAGAGGCGAAAGCCTGATTAGAGCGCACTTCTTTGCCTGTGGAGCTGAAGGGACAATGCACAGCTTTCCCTTTCAAAACAACAGGCCATCCCATCTGACCTCTGTCACTGACAATGTGTATCACTGTGAGAGTGACAAACACACACACACACACACACACACACGCACGCACGCACGCACGCACGCACGCACGCACACACACACACGCACACACGCACACTCACAAAACATATACTTCATCCACACACTAAAGCTCTTGTTGACAGATCTTATATTGCCATAAGCCATGAGTAATGTACATTTTACTTCGCCTTTACTCCCCGTGATACTCTAATTGATCCACTCTTTTGATGCACACATATAAACATGAATAATGTACTTTTGCTTGAAATGAAAGAATGATCTTAATTATTATTTAATCTCTTATTCCTCTCATTGTGTATGGTTGGGAAAGGCCAAACCACAATATGCACAGTATAAAGATTTTGGGTTTTCTAAAAGCGTTTCTGAAATTGTCTACAGAATGAAGTTTCCAGGGATTTTGACACTAAGCTGCATAACAGGAGACTCTAGGTGTTATTGGCAAATATAGCTCAGGTGTAAACTAAATTGTGAATTAGTTTGTCCATAAATATCTCATCCATCTGTAATTTAACATATAATTATACTTTTTTTTAAATTAAAGAGGACTAGTACTAGTGTTTCTTTGTCTTACTTTATGAAGACGTGTATCATTCTTTACTGAAGCTATGACTGTTAAAATGCAAATCGATGTGAAATATTCCTCATGTTAACAAAATGCAGACATAATCATACCAAAACTGCATGGTCATCCAGACATCCCGACAATGGCTAGTAAAAACAGTTATGTACAAAAAAGAATGGATTCTGATCCAAACCAGCAATTAGCAGTTAGCAAATAACTCGTTTTTGACTAGTCTGTGTTGCAAGTTAATTATATGAATATTTTGAGTCAGATAAGTGCTGAATCACTAGTTTCCGCTCACATTCCGTGTAACTTTGTCTGATTGTGTTATTTAAATTGGCATCAGATGGTTTATTTATTTAATTAAATAATTGTAAATGATACATTTGCCCAAATAATGTACTGTACTAATGTCTGTATGTTTCATGTCTTCATTTAACCCATTAACTGTGAGCTTTGGATATTTGTGCAATTTGACTATAAATTAGTTGAAATTGACTGAATTTCATTAGTTCACCTCTACTACTAATGGCATAAGGGGAGATTGTGTTGCTGTCTGAACAAAGTATCTGGAGTCATCAAAAAATGGTTACTTTTAAGGAAAACGAAAAAAAGACCTTAATTTTGACAGTAAGAGCAACTGAAGTTTTCAAAAGATGTCAGAAAAGAAAGATCAGACACAGGGTTTCAATCAGAGCCATACATTATATTTGTTCGCTTGCCTGTACTACTACTTAAAGAACTACTACTTGAATTTCATCACAGAAAAATATTTACATTATACATATGAAATATTCAACAGATGGTTGAACTGATAACAGTACTGTCGCCACTGATGTGTGGCGCTACAGCAAGCTTCTGTGAGGCAAGCCTTGGTGAAGTGGTCATTAGAAACAAACACTCATTTGGAATGGATCGTTACTCATCTGAGTATTGCTCGCTCATGTTAATATGGAGATGACCTTCTCAGGAGAGTGCTGGCTTTTGCTAAGCTCCAAATTGTGATGCATACCAATTGCTATTTATGATATGCCACAAAATGCTTATGCATCATAGTGTCATATTCAAATTGGTGCTCATAACCTTGCAATCCCTAAAAAGTCATATGTTATGAATTTGGTTTGGTGGCATTGTTTACGCTGCATTAATCATTCACACATGCATTTGGAAAACAAATGGCTTGTGTGCTTTTTGGGAATGATTCAAAAAGGTTGTCTTCCTCTAGGGCCGCACAAAGCCTTGCACGAAATCAGAACACACGGGTGAGAAAAGGCTGCTACATAGTCACTACGGTGAGGAATTCTCTCATAAACATCTGTATTGGGATTCAGAGGAGTAACTTGTTGTAGACATTAGTTGTGTACACCATTGTTGTTCTATAAATACAATGTAAAAATGGTCTCAGTGAAAAATGTATGCAAAATGACAACGTCTCGTCTGTAACTGCAAATTACAAGTTTTACATACAATAAGGCAGAAGTGAAAGTGTGTTCCCTGCATTTGTTATCTTCTTAAATGCTTGTTTATCTTCTTGCTTATTGCTCTGGCCTTTCTTAATGGCATACATCTCTTGTTGGTATGTTGGTAGTCTTTTGGATTGAAATTAGTATTGCTGACATTATGCACACTGTCAATTATGGGTGGACTTGACCTTAGTTACCTAGTTACCAATATAGAATGCAGTTCAGTAATTGAATACAGCGGCAGGCAAGCACCCATTTCTTAGTGCGCTCAGCAGCTGAAAGAGCTATATTGTCATTGCTGTCTGTTGAATAGGTTACAGCACATCTGAATGAAGGTTATTCTTGGCTGCGACAAATAAAAGGGATGTTGGTGATTTTCATGAATCATAATGAATATGTGATGTGAACATTATTGAGAGCTTAACCAAGCACAGCCTTGGCTTCCCTCTTCTCTCATTTTGAAAGGTGATGTCGGAGGTTCTGATAAGGCAGTTAATGTACATGAAGAGCCCTTGCATAGCTCATTTATTCATTGCCTGTTTCAAAGGCATCCTTTGTCTACTCAGGGGGCCCATTGTCTCCATATTAAGTGGAGTTCTGTGGAGATTTGAACAGCATCTTGACTCCCCTAAGTTGAAGTGCGGTCGAGGTTAAGTGGTCTCCGTGCTCGCAGCACCCATCTCCACTCCGGCGTGACAGCTGGGGACTAGGCCGTTGCTATGGTTATCGCTCCCTCCGTTGCGTCGCCATGCCCCAGACTGCTCATTTGAGACAGAAGCAGTCCATCCAGACATGAAACAACAATCTGCAGATCAGTAAACTTCCAGACAGTATGCTGTTTTTCTCACTACCCTATTTATGACTCTTTCCCTCTCTCTCTCTCTCTCTCTCTCTCCCTCTCCCTCTCTCTGGCCTTTGGCTGCACTGTGCTTGCTTTGTTTTCATGCATTTGCAACTTTTAATTGCACACAAATTAAACGAGTCACATAAAAATGGAAAGTCATTTTTGGAACACTAAAAGTAAATTCCAATCATATGAGATAAGCTCCGTTCAGTTTGTATTGCTCTCTCTTACAGAGCACAGTAATGCAGATGGAAGCTTTCCAATTGATAGTGAGGCCACTGATCAGGAAAATTATTTCAAAAACTCTGCCAATAACACGACCCACAGCATTGGTCTTTATAATAGCTAAAGGACGGGGGAGTATGCTTATTGACGTTTTGCACACAGGGTTTATTAAACTGTTTTTAAATGTAGACACACCTATCTTTATGCAATCTCAAATCGCAAGCTGAAATCAAATCAAATGCACACTTTATCAATATTAAAACTGACCATTTAATTTCAGCTGGATATTTCCTTCTTTTTTCTTTTTTTCTTTGGCTAGGCTAATGAACAAATGAAAGCATTTGCTTCCCACAAAAAGAATGTAAAAAAGGTGATAATCCTAAAAGAATGTTAATGTAGCCCAGAATTGTTCTCAAAACATTAATACTGGTATAATGTTTTTTGGTTATGGTATTACTCCTGATTGGCAAATTCAGAACTGGCCCTACTGTGAAGAGGAAAATAAAAAAATATTTTAAAAAATATTTTCATTATTATCATTTATATTTCAAAATATTTCCTTGTGTTGAAACTATATATTACATTGCAGTTTATTTAAATTGAATGCATCTTTATTCTTGTGTGGCAAATGACAAGAGTGTTTTCTAATCGTGCAATATAGTTAGAGATTTACTTATACAAACCATTCAGGGTGGAGAAAGCTGTAAAACATTTGAGTCAAAGTGAGTCCTGTGGTACTTACCCTAGGGCATTTTGGGCAGAGAGAGACAGGACATGGCACACTCAGTGGCACTAATAAACAGATGAAAATAAAGCACTAGTAACATCTGAAGGGAAAGTATTTTTGTGTTGGTTACGGAGAACATGAGATTGTGTTTTAAATTTTTTGTCTTCTAAATTAGCTTGTGTAACTTACATTTACCAACCTTGAAAAAGTCACCCTGTTATCTCAAATCTCAAATGACAGAGCAAATAAAGCTCCAGCAAACAAAAACATTTTCACCCTCAAGAAGCTTGTTTCTCTCTAGGCAAACATTTGCATTCTTGGGTGGTGCTGTTTCTCTAATTGCTGTTGTTCTTCTGAGAGTCATAAAGTGTTACTTCAAAGATTTGCTTTAGTGCTGTGCTGGCTTTCAACATCTCCATCCACAGCTATCGGCCACATTAGGTGGGTACCTAAGTCCAAAACTGCATTAACTTCAGAAATGTCATTAACCCTAGTTTCAGCCTTTTAAAGTATTTGTTTCTGGCTGTCTTAACTTGGGTCAGCTCCCCTGTGCCCACTGAAATACCCAGCCTGCTGAAGCTCTCTGTTTGCCTAGCCTCTCAGCACCTGTTTGTTGTTGGACCGCAGTATTATGGCCATGGAGCATCTGGAAGTCCCCACAGCATTACCCTGCCTTTAACTCTACCTCAGCCGGCCTGCGTGAAGGGTAAACGGGGGCAGTGTGGCGGCAGGCCCCAATGGAGCCTCCGACCAGCAGGCTCACATTAGAGGACATTTGTTCCACAATATTGCTGCCTCCTGCTTTCCCTAGGCTGGGCTCAGCACAGAAGGTAGAGGCAGATATTTGGGCTGCGGCCAAAGCATCTCCGTAGCCACCTTGCTAGCACTGCAGGTGCTGAGCTAGACTCCCCACTGCTCTTGCTCAGGGTCCAGAGCCCATACCGCCTGACGGAACAAATGCCGGCCGCGCGCAAAATAAACTTATCTCAGTTGCATGACAACACATGCCCTCGGGTTAGAGCGCTGCACTAGTTTTGCACAAAAAAGTGGGGTCACTGTCTCATCTACAGGCTCTATACTGGTAGGAGGAAGGATTGGCTCTTTTTTCAAACTGATACTGATTGGCTTGAATTTATGTATTGGTGTGTATGTGCATGCATGTGTGTGTGTACTGATATATGTAAATGGGTTTTGATCGATTGCCCTCTATTGTGCCTCATTTTAAAAAACAGTTGAAACACTTCTTATAACTTCAATGTAAATATATAGGGCGAAAGTGTAGTAGGCTAAATAGTTGTGTATATGACTTCATTTTGACTTAATAAAAAATGTTTGTATAGGCTATTTCCAGTACATGTTGCCTATTGAATAATGGTTATATTTAGAAACTACTACAAATACTATTAAAATGTTTTATGCCACATTTGCTTTTTAAACATATCATTTTTTTGTGAAATACTCAAAAACTGAATTTTTTTCCAGTCACAAAAGATTGAGGAGAAATAAATTAGAATACATCATTTCAGCTATACCCAGGTGTTGAAGTCCCTTTGTGTGATTATAGGCCATGGTGCTTTCCAGTGATTAAATGGGTTTTAATGTGAGTCCAATGGCTTTAGCTGAGATAGAGTGGTGTTGACATGTGTTGAGCAATCTCTATGGAATCGTTTACTCCTCCCACTCCCCAATAGCCCAATGGGGCTTCATCACGGCCTGATGTAAGGGTGCCACCCGGCATGATTGATCACCTCAACAGATTACCCCCAATCCTGGCCATGGCCGCGTGTGACCATCGCTGTGCTGGGGTGTAATGATTTGCGATGATCTGGGGTGAAGAGTTAGATGATGGATGAAGCTTTCCTAAGAGGTCAGGCGGTCAAAGGGAAAGGAGTGTTGACCATGTGGGGTATTTAAACAGGCAGCAGAAAGCCACTAGCATTGTGCCGTATGTCTTTATCATAATTAAGTGGGGCTACTTAACCCTGGTCTGAGATGGCTTCTTAGGTCTATTGGGAGGTACAAGCAGACCTCCTTTGGGAAGTTCTCCCACAATGGTTGACCATATTGCCAAATGATATGCTAATGCCAGTGACCTCTGCTGCAGTAGGGCTACTCCCACGTCTGAGAAGCTGTCCTGATGAACTGGGCTCTTTTAATGAAGTTGGGAATGGGATATTTCTACCATAAACTAGGTCATACAGTACAACAGAATATATATATATATATATATATATATATATGTATAATATGTATGTATAATATGTATATATAATATGTATGTGTGTGTGTATTGCACTATATATAAAGGTTCTGGGTTTTTTGCAAAAACTATACACCATAAGAGTTTAATATAAATAACTTAAACTATAATAATGTAAAGTTGTATGTTACATGGTACTGTGAGTAGAAACAGCATAACATAACATTTCTCTGCAGGTTATGAGCTGTACTCATAGTAAAAACAATTCCAAAGTGTATCTTACCTTAGTTTTACAGCAACCTTTAAAGCACAGCTGGTTGTAAGGTTATTTGGGGAATCAAATCTGGTTCTGTGGCATCACTCCATATAACTTTTTATTCTCTTGCCATACACTTTACACTATTCATGGTGAAACTCCTTATTGCGTGTTTTTCTTCATGCATCATTCATTTAGTATCAGTTCTAGTTTTTGGCTGGGAGAAGTACATGTATAACTGAAGAAATTGATATAGTCCAACTGCATTTAATGCCTGCAGTGCCTAAATCGGACCTTGGATTTGGAAGGGTCGTCACTGGCACACATGAGTGCATGCATCACAGAGCAGGAGTGCTCAGCCAACTCCCCCAAAAAGCCTGTCCCCCGGTACGGGGAATTACACGACCTCTCTCAGCTCACCGTAACCCCCTCATTATACACACACCAATGAGCTCGGATCATATTTTCCTGGGCAGTGGGAAAAAATGGAAATGGGAGGCGGGGTGGTGCCATGCATTTGAACAATGCTTTGCTGTTTTTTTTTTTCTTCTTTTTTAAGGGGGTCCATGGAGAAGTTTAGGACTGGTGTTACAGAGTAGAAATCCCCATATCTGTTTAACTTACAGTATCTAATGTTTAAGCTTGATTTGGCATCAGAAATACTTTACATTTGTTTGATGTTGATTTACAAGTTTTGTAGTTGGAGAACAACTCAAACAATCCCATCTGTACTTTTTCAGTAATTTTTGTTTTTGGTTGGGTAGTTTGATAAATGGGATATATTTTGCAATTAAGATTTACTTCTATTCTTAAATCAATTTGCTTTATTTAGCTGTATTTCATTTTTAGTGTATGAAGCTTGCAGTAAACAGCTGCGGAGTGTAAGAACAGGACTGGAGTGGACATTGTGCGTGAGTCTCTGTGTGTCGCCTCTATCCATGGCCTCTCTCTTTTGGTCCCTCCATTCATTTTCAAATTAACCTCCTAATAGACCTCATCTGTCCATAGAGAGCCTATTAACTAAAGATCTGTTTTCATCTGCTGGACAACCTAGCAGAGGGGAGACCCCTGCCACACAGACCTGCACTCCTATGCCGTGAGCAGCACCAGGAAACAAAAATCGAATCAAAAAAGAGGCAACAAAAGGATTTCATTATATATAGTTAATTATCTCCTAGGCCTGGGCCGACCCTTTCCTGGCTAAAGAATTAGAGGGCCTTAATTGCTTTATCACCCAGCCCTGTGATTTCCAGCAATCAGGCTGACTCCATTTAATTTAACTGCCAGGAGAGGAAAAGGAGTGCACTGCTCTCTGGCTGCTCTGGAGCAATGGAGCAGGCGCGGTTTAGAAGGGTGAGCCCCAAACTGGCAAATTTAGTGTCTGTAAATTAATGAAAATCAACAGCAATGGTGGACGACTGCCCCTGAGGTGAGTTGGTGAGGGAAGCTGCGCTGAAGAATGGCATGGTTACAAAAAGCCTGTTTCAGCAGCAGATGAGATGAAGGCAGTCGTTGCAGTGGCTCCCTCTGGATAATTGAAGGGTCCAGGGGATTTGGATGGCACTGCTGATATCTGAACAATTAACACGGCCTCTATGAGCAGGGGGAAGCTTGGCAGTGTCTTCCTGAATGTCAGCACGTCTGATTAAAAGGCATATATTAATTAGCGACGTGTTACTCCATTAGACTAAAAGGATTAACATTCCTTATCTGTGAATATGTTTTACATTTACGTCTAGAGGGAAATAATTCTTTAGTTAAGTTAGTCTCTTTTGTAAGATTTCACACTTAAATCCTATATGATATTGCAGTCATGGATGATTCTGTAAGTAATTGTGGAATGATTACTGATTATCTGAGTAATCTTATTAAATAACATGACATTTTAGCTGCAAATAAAAGCTATATGTCTGAAATTGATACTGAAAATGTATAATGTATCATCCTCTTAATAATCTTTGCTTTACTTTGTAAGCAAAGGCTAAATTAAGTAGCCTTAAGTGAGGAGAGGGCTATGTGGGGTTACATATTCCTCCCCCTTCTTTCATTTATCAAAAATGTTCTCTACATTCTTTATGCATTAATACTTCTGTGTAAAATCTGTGTAAATCTTAAAACTCTTCCTGACAGGTACAGTTCATCATGCCTGAGTTCCTTACCATGCTTCCAGTTTACAATGTAGTACAGTACTACATTTCATTTTAATGTTACTTTCTGGATTTTTGAGCAGTTATTGTGTACTCTGCTACATATACTTTTTCTTCACTAAATAATCTAAATGTAAGCTGTTTTACTGAATTATTGAATTATGTTTGTTAATCACTGCAAGTGTACTAATCTAAAGTCTCTGGGATTCTGGTGCTCTGGAGTTAACAGTTTAAACATTTTCAAAAAGTCATTCAGACACAGGATTTAGGTACACCCAGGCCTGATTACTGCCAGATCTGTTCAATCAAGAAATCATTGAAATAGAACCCTGTACGCTAAAATATCTAAAAAACAACAACAACACACCATGCCATGATCTAAAGAACAGATGAGAAACAAAGCCATTGGTATGTATCAGTCTGGAAAGGATTACAAAGCCATTTATAAGGTTTGAAACTCCAGCGAACCATGATGAGAGTCAATATCCACAAGTGGAGAATACTTGGAACAGTGGTGAACCTTCCCTGGAGTGGTCGACCTTCAAAAATTACTCCAGGAGCACATCAACACATCATCCAGGTCACAGAAGAACCCAAAATAACATATAAAAAACTGCAGTCCTCACTTGTCTTAGTTAAGATTATTGCTCAGGATTCTTAAAAAAGAAACTGGGCAAAAATGGCATCAATGGGAAAGTTTCAAGGTGAAAACCACTGCTGACCAAAAAGAACATAAAGGCTCATCTCATACCCCCCCATACCAAAAAAAAAACAACAAAAAAAAACAGGATGATCCCAAAGACTTTTGGGAAAATATTTTGTGGACTGACAAAAAGTTTGGAAGGTTTGTGTCCCGTTGTGGAAGGTTTGGAAGGTTTGTGTCCCCCCCTCCATATGGAGTAAAACTTAAATAACATTTCATAAAAAGTACATCATACTAGTGGACAAGCAAAGTGGTGACAGTGTGATGGTCTGTGGCTGCTTTACTGGGTCAGGACATGGAAGGCTGGCTATACAGCTCCCTCCACAATTATTGGCACCCCTGGCTAAGATGTGTTAAAATCCTAAATTAAATTTTTATTGGGAGCTCAACCCACACTGAAAATTGTAGAAATCTCTGATATTTAACTCAAGTGAATTAAAAACAACAACAAAAAAATCATAATTATAATATGGGCCACAATTATTGGCAACCCAAACAATTCCTAAAAATTACTAGTTTAGTTTTTAAAGTTAATCAGAGTAAATAGGACATGAATAAATATGACATGAATTTTCAAAATAGGAAGGACAAAAGAACAAGTCATTCAAGGATGACAGATGTGTGCCAGCCTGCATAAATCAGCAAATGGCTAAAAGAAAATAGTTACTTGCCTAAACCTGCCTTTATCTAGTCAGAGGATGTATCTACACTGCCAAAAAGGCTGGACAAGCACCCAAATTATTTTGCCACCACACACAGTGAGGAGGTTGGTAGGAGATATAAAAATGCCCTGGAAATCTTGTTAGGGCTCATGGCATCATGAGCTCCTTGTAATACTAGGACATTTTAAATCAAAATCAAATCTGGTGTCCTCTAGCAGGTTAATGACTCTAAACATATGGCAAAATCTACACAAATGCCTCAGCAGACACAAAATCAAGCTCCTTCCAAGTCCCTAGGCCTCAGATACATTGAAAACTATGGAATGAGCTAAAATAGAGAGTGCTCAGACAGGACGCAGGAGAAATCGTGGCACACATGATCCCCCACATGATTCCCCCACAATGAATAAATGTTTCTCTTTTTTTGTGTTATGAGCCTATTTTTTTTTTGGGGGGGGGGGGGTTATATAATGGTAATATAATAATATAATAATTGTGGAGGGTAATCGAATGAACCATGAATTCTGCTGTCTACCAGAAAATGAAGGAGAATGTTTGTATATCAATTTGTGCACTGAAGCTCAAGCATACCAGCAAGCACACCTTTAAATGGTTAAAAAAGAAACAAAATTAAGGTTAGTGGATTCTCACTGAAGGCATCAAAATATGAATATGAATGAACACATGTGGAGTTATGTACTTAACAAAAAAAGGTAAAATAACTGAAAACATGTTTTATATTCTACCTCTTGAAGCTCATTGAGAGAATGCCATGAGTGTATAATCAGTAATCAGGGCAAAGGGTGGCTATTTTGAAGAAACTAGAATATAAAACATGTTTTCAGTTATTTCACCTTTTTTTGTTAAGTACAT
>JBBIGC010000145.1:17265028-17275196 GCA_037576955.1 Lepidarchus adonis
ATATACAGTGCCCTTCATAATTATTGGCACCCCTGGTTAAAAGCCTTATTCAGTTATTTCAGAAAAAAATCCCTGACTAAGAAATTATTATTTTTCATAAAATTGCCTGTTCCACAATTATTAGCACCCCTGATGTTAATACTTTGTACAGCCCCTAAAACAGAACCTAATCTTCTCCTATAAAGTTTCACAAGCTGGGAGAATACAGAAAGAGGTATCTTCCACCATTCCTCTCTAAATCATCCAGCGACCTGGGTCTTCTCCTCTGCACTCTCCTCTTCAGCTCACTCCGCTGGTTTCCAATGGGGTTGATGTCTGGGGACTGAGATGGCCATGGAAGGAGCTTGATTCTGTTTCTGGTGAACCATTTCTATGTACATTTGGCCACATGTTTAGGGTCTTGCTGAAAGACCCAGTGATTACCCATCTTCAGCTTTTAGGCAGAGGTCACCAGATTTTAATTTAAAATGTCCTGGTATTTCAAAGCAATCATGATGCCATGCACCCTAACAAGGTTCCCAGGGCCTCTGAAAGAGAAACAAGCCCACAGCATCACCGATCCTCCCCCATACTTCACAGTGGGCATGAGGTGCTTTTCTGCATGCTGTTCCACCAGACCCACTTAGAGTTTTGTTTGTTGTCAAAAAGCTCTATGTTGGTCTCATCTGACCAAAGCACACAGTCGCAGTTAAAAAACCCAGTACCACTTAGTGAACACCAGACGTTTGCATTTATGATTATGAGTGAGAAAAGGTTTTATTTCTGTGCAGCTTGTTGGCATGTAGACAGCACCTGATGGTTGTTTTGGAGACTTTGTGACCCCAAAATGTTACCATTTGTTGCTACCATTTTTCTTACCATCCTTCTCACTGTGGATGGTGGTAAAATAACCTTACTTCCTTGCCCAGGCTTGTTTACCACTGCTCCAGTTGTTTTAAATTTCTTAATGATTCCTCTGACAGTAGATGTGGGCAGGTGCAGGTGAGTGGCTATTTTCTTGTAGCCATTGCCTACTTGTGAAGGTCGACACACATCTGCCTTACTTGGATGTTGTGTTCCTTTGTCTTACCCATGTTGAAGAGTGGAAAAGAGAAATGGCCTCATTTTCATATTGTCACGTCATATTTATACCCCAGGGAAACAGGAAGAGATGAATTACTAATTAAATGTTCCTAGATACTCTGATCAACTTTGTAAATGACTGTAGAAATGTATATATATACAGAATACATATACACAGTATATATAATATTTATACTGGTGTGTGTTTGTTTATTATTTATGTTTACTCAATTTTGGCCCAAACTTTTGTCATTAAGTCATCAGCTAACATTTTCACAGTCTTTATGCATGATTTAGCTTTTGGAGTAACACAAAGAATAAAGCAATAAAATCTTGATTGAATATAGCTAGAATAATATATTAGTCTCAGTTCTTGCAACAATAATAAAATCAGATTGGCATACAGAGTATCACAATATTACATCAGTTAATGTTGAATAGAATTTCTGAACATACAATGTGTTTTAGATCTTTTAGAACACTGAACATCTGCATTTATCATAGTAAAGAGCAGTTATAGAAAGTCCCAGATAGTTAAGTTCATGCAACAAATTGCTGACTGGATGTCAGACAAGTATGGCAAAAGTTTACTCATATACTCATTTTTTTCTACTATTAAATAATCTTTGTATTTGTTGTTTTCTTAACTTGCAAACAAATATTGTAATACATATCATGTGTTGTGAAAATCCTTTCAGGTTCTGTGATATTTTTTCATATTAGTTTTCCACTAACAATTATTTTGCACTCACTTTTCAGAAAGAGGCAAATATGATGCTTTTTCATTCTAGACACACCCCCCTTATGCAGACATCAGTGGCTCTGAAAGTTTGTTGAGTCTGTATTTAGTGTGGAGAAATGCATTACTCTACTGTCCCTTTCTTCTTCCACTCATCCCTGTGAGGCTAATAAGGTCAAATTTAAATCCAAAATCCCTGACAGTACAATTTCTGACGCTGCTGCTGCCAGGTTCTGCATGGCTGTTTGGATCAAAGTGTGGTTATCTCTTATATTGAGCTGTTCTAACCTCTGTCCAGTCTGATTAATCGGAGAATGCTGTGAATTTCCTCGTTAATCAGGACCAGCTTTCAGGGTCAGTTAGTGTTTGAGACACTTTAGCAAGCAAAAAATGCAAAGAGAGGTAAAAGAGTATTCAAGCCAAAACAAATTTCAATTTTCACAAACATTTGCACACAATGTATTTCCAGACGTCCCTGAATAGAGAAATGAAGTTAATCTCCAAACTTTATAGGCTTTCTATAGATAATTTGCCTTTTCTGCTGCAATCTTGTTTAATTACAGTATGAGTTGAATAAGTTTTATGATGTATGTGATTTGTGTATTGTGTGGTATATGGATTTTCTTTCTCATGATGAAGGGGGAAGGGGCATTTTGGGAAAACTGGAAATCTCCAGCTGTGTTTATAAATTCCTGGTGCACCTGCCTTGTTAACAAAACTGTTGTATTCAAGGATTATCCTTGAGGCTCTGGAGCGACAAAACCAAAGGAACAGAAAGTAAAGCATGCAAATTCTAAGATTTAGCTCTCCTCATGAACATTCAGGACATTAATTAGTGTGAGAAAAGGGAAAAGACAAGCTTTTTTTTCTTGGAATGCTATGGAAACAGTTTTGCCCATTTGTAAAGGGGTTTAAGTACATTACAAACACACAGTTCAAGGGCTAGAGTCTATTCAACCATTTATTACAAAATGGAAAATATTTCTTACTCCAATCTAATGCATCAACAGTTCATGTTTAACTTTTCCAGTATGTCTTCTAAGGTGGGATATAAGGTTTGGACTTCAATTCTGCACTTCAGAAAGTTAGGTGAACTGTTTGGTTTTTTGGGCACCCTGCACCAGACTACATCATCTGGTCTGACGATTTGAAGCTGAATAATTTTGAAAATTTGGCTTAAAAGTTTCAGTGGACCAGAATGATCTTTTCTAATCCCTGTTTGCAATTTACAGTTCATTTCCGGTTGAAAAGGGAGAGTGAAATTCTTGTTGAATGTATTTATATATTATCATCAGACTTGTTTAAACAGTAGATCCAACTACAGATTGTCAGTTCTTGATTAAAATGTTGGCTTCTTAAGTTAGAATTAAGTTGATTAATGTAATTGAATGTAAAAGCCCATAGCTCAGCACAGGGCATGATCAGTATAGATGGATTAAGAGAGAAGGCTTTCAAATTGAATACAGTTCTCTCCTCTCAGCCTGTTAATTGTGCCGTTTACCACTACCTGAGTCGGTGACCACTGCTACTTAGTTTCTCTAATGATGATGCACAGTCGGCTTGGGCTGGAGATAATTAAAAAAATGCTGGACCTCTCTGTCTCTGGCTTTACTTTTTGCCCATTGACAGCTGAGCTCAGACTAAATATTGAGCTGTCCTCTTGGCAGCATCTTGTCTGCCAACATCCAGCTCTTTAAACAGTCTCTTGTGCTCTTTTAAGAGAGAAAGAATGAACAGTTGTTGGTCTCTGGTCTTTTGCTCAAGACTGATAGAAAACTTTTAACCTTTTACTTTTTGTTTTTCTTCTTACTGTGAAGTCATACTAAGGTTTTACAAAGCTGTGAATATAGATTTGTTCACAGGATTTTCTGCAAATTCCCAAAATTCTTTGTGAATAAACAAATATTTAACATTTGTGAATCTGTAGGTTTTACCAAAATATAATTCTGAGAATGTTTTCCAGGGTATTGCCCCTCCTAGAGGCTAAAGTTTTTAAGTATTTGATATTGTCAAGCAAAAACTGGTGGAAAAAAGAATTGACAAGCACTGCATAATGATGTACTTCATGAAGCATGTGAGGCATGCTGTTTATCCACAGATTTCTAAGGAAAAAAAACATAAAGTGTACATAAGATTTTGGGTAATGACATAAATTATAAGAAGATTTAATTACTACAACATCTACTATAACGCTTAGACAATGTAGCTCTGTAGTCTAAATGCTATCAGGTTCTGCCTCTCTCTCTCTCTCTCTCTCTCTCTCTCTCTCTCTCTCTCTTTCTCTCTCTTTCTCTCTCGCTCTCTCTCTCTCTCTCTCTCTCTCTCTCTCTCTCTCTCTGTCTCCCCTCTACCAGTCTCGTCCTATTTTACGCACATGCCTACAGGCTAAGTGACATCAAACCTCATTATATTCATCACATGCCACATTTGTACACTGTTGAGGAGTAAATTGTAATAAGAGAGGCTTATCCCCTTTGCTTGTCCTCATTGGCTGTGCAGAGCTGTTCGTTTGCATTGATAGGGTTAATTAGCTGACTTTCACCCCCTTATTCTCTGCAGAGCTTCTGTCATACAATTGCTACAACATTTCAGACCTTGACACTGCAGAAAAAACAGTAGCTTGCAGGTCATTGTAACTGCCGAATAAGAGATATGACATTTTTATTTGCTAAGGCTGGTCAGAAGTGCTTAACCTAATCTGTAGTAAACAGATAGCATGAGTGGAGGAGGCTGTTTAATGAACTAATTTGATTTCTAGCAAAATGACTTTCTGACCTGCTTCCACTTGTGCCTGACTCAAAGAGAGAAGCGCCCAGTGTTATGATTTTCCCAGTCATATTTTCATAATGTGCGATGCCCATTAGGGCTGGAATGTGTATTGAATATTTACACTATAGTCCCAATTACTTTTAGAAATACAAAATTAGTCAACAGTGTGAGCATCATAAGGATAATATGTTCTGTGTTTCCTGAAGACTGAGACAGTTGGTTGAAAATAAGTGTGATTTGTGTGTGATTCTTTTTTTTGTATTTAAAACAGTAATATAACAGTTTCTGTTTATATTGTGATAAAATGTAATAATAAATTAATCAAATGACATGGTCAAAAACAAACATATGTATACATACTGTATATATTTTTAAAAACTAAGAATTTTTTCCTTTATCCTGTAACATTTTGTAGGTTTTGTCTGACAGTCAACCACACAAATAGATAGCTGTACAGACGGAAGGATGGATGGATAGATCCACATACCTGTCTTCCAACTTCACTGATTGTTTAAGTGAATAGCATTGACTAGTTGATCTATTACAATGGCACCTGTCATGGGGGTGAAATATATTAGACAGCAAAAAACAGTTGGTTCTTGAAATTGGTGTGCTGGAACATGGAATAAAATGGCAGTGTAAGAATCTGAACCACTTTGGCACGTGTGTACACAACTATATCAATATTTTTGTTTCTATAGAATTGATTGACTTTTGAAATAGCTGGCAACCCAATACTGCCATGACAAACATATTAGTGATAAATGTATGTGAGTATTTGACCAGAACTGTAGACTCTTAAATCCAACCTCTGATGTACTTCTGGACCTCTGAGCAAGACAACCAAAAAGGCAGCAATCATTAAAAGGCAGCCAGCAACATATCCATGAATTGCAGTCTTGTCCAACATAACATTTTGGGTTGTTTGTTTTATTCTCTGTGCTGTTTATTTTGCCCTGCTTCACTGTTACTTTCTCACTTCAGTTTTCCTTTGCTTTCATGTAGCTAGCTTATCTTGACGCTCTGGTAGTTGTTTTGGTTGAAGATTATCTGATTAAGATGAATATTATTTAGCTAGATGTACAACAAACATCAGCTAGATAGGAGAAATAAATGTTAGTATCTAATTTACTACCAGACTGAAATGTTCACTGATCAAGAACTGACCTTACTTACTTACTAACTATTTTTAGTTATGTATAAATGAATGGTTCAGTATAGAGTATTGCTTCACCTTCGGTTTACCTTTGCTACTATGATTGTTTTAAATTGTTAAAATGAAATCTGGTCTCATTTAACCTAGCCTAATAGCCAAACTGCTAATGTCTTATTTCTTAACTCTGGAACAGGAATTTTGATTAGTTATCCTACATTTACCAGACTCACTGATTGGGCTTTTGAACCTTATAATGGCAAATTGTACGGTTTTCACCTTAAAGAATTTAAAGAAATAATAATCTGCACCAGCAATATATCCAAAAAGGAAGAATAAAGAATAAAATAATAAAATGAATTAAATTCTTATTCAGAAATTGCATGGAAAATTATGTAAACTGGCTAGATTATTATTAAGTTATAGAAGTAAGGAATTTGGATTTTGTTGAGAGACCTTGTTTTTAACACTGGCAGCAGCCATAGCAGTTATACAGAGGTTTGAGTCTTGATTAGATACTGACAGAATGTTTACCAACTGTTTATTGTATGTTCATCCCGACACTGCAGAAATTTCCATTGAACTGAAGGGGCATTTGCAATATTACCAATATTACTTTGGCTATTCTCTGAGCTGGAATAAACCATGTTTACGTTTGTTGGTCATTTAAGTATTGCTGGTATTTAAGAGCTTTGCAAAAGTGGGAACCCATCCTCCCATCTCTCCTGCTGAAATAAAGCTCAATAAAGAACAAGTTGATGAATCTGCAGGTAGCCTAACACATTGCCAAACACCTACAGCTTTAAAGTAATCACTGGAAAAGACAAAACACCAATTTATTATTTTATTATTTTGTTTCAAGATTATTGACACTATAATTTTACTGTTTCTTTTAATTCCTGTGCCTCACAACTTCAGTCATGGGGCAGTAGTAAGCACAGGTTGTGTATAAGCTGCATTCTAAGTAAATGTAACATTAAATGTAAGCGTATTTTAAATGCACATTGAGGTCACATCAAGGCACATTTTGTGCTGAACCTGCACATGCATGTTCATCTGGCCCACAGAACTATTGCCTACTGTAGTATTGCTTGTTGCCTCCGGTATGTAGCAGTGTAACTCAAGTTTGTCAATTTGTATGTTGTCACACATTGTAGTTCACAAATGTTTCTCCTCATGCGTGATCATGTTTTCTCTATGTGTGCTGTTTACCTGTCACCTTGTATTGGCTAAAGTCACACAAGGTGATTATTCTAGATTGTTTTCCTATTACCAAAGGAAACAACCCAGCAAATAGCAAGTCCTACACACACATCAGAATGTGTGGTATTCGCTATGACTTATTCAGTGATTTAGACATGAGTTCTATGGCGAATCATTTGTACATTTACATCCACAGATATATTTTAATTTTAGGAATATAAGGAACATTTTTCCAGCTATTATATTATGCAGTGATTTTAATCTAGAGACACTTGTTCAAACCAATTTTCTCTGTACGTGCTAGAATACACCTGGTATCATTCAGTTTACAGATATATGAAGCAGTGAGTATTGTCAGTTTGATTTTTAAATATGAAGACTCACTTAAGCTCTCCAGAGGGGGGAACATATTCCGTTCTTTTCCCTGAAACAGAAGCATAGAAGAAGAGCAGGAAAAAACACACTCAATTTATGCTGCCACCAGTGCTGAGCATATGCTGAAATAATTAGGGGGAAAAAATCTTGCGCTTATGCAAACTTCCAATTGCCAAAAAAATAATCTGTCTCAGACAAAGGAAAGACCCCCATGGTGCTAGGGTCCACAGTTTCTGTCATATGTATTCCTGTGGGGTTTCACATGACAAAATGCAGAAAGTTGTTTTGTCCTTCTTCCTGTCATGTTACACCCCTTAACCGGAGTGTTCTCCCTCCCCCCTCCACCCAGCCCCCCCACTTCTCTCTCTCTCTCTTTCTCTCTCTCTCTTTCTCTCTCTCTCTCCCTCTCATGTTGTCTCGCTGTCTGTGCTGTCAGCCCATAGCCTGGCACCTGCTCTCATGTTCCTAATTAGTCTCATTTAATTAATTATATTCTGCTGCACATCGTCTTATCTGCCTCTCTGCTCATTTTTTCCCATTTACTGTAGGCTGGGAAATAAAAGAGTTGCTCAGACTGGTGAAAGGGTGTGTGTGCTTCAAGAACTTACCCAGTTCCCTAGAGCAGTAGTAAAAATAATAGGGGATCAGGAGGTTATGTTCATTTTCATCTTAGAATAAGGCTGAGGACTGGTTGCTATTTTCTAATAGTCTTTACATGTAGAGTTATTGCAGCAATTAGTTGCATGTAACATTAGAAGGATCATACATATTTGTTTGATGTTACATATGATGCCATTGCTTTCAAGGTTATATGAAATAATCATTTAATTTAATTTGTTTATGGTTTGATAAAACTTTGAATGATCATAATTATATCTTACAGATAAAGGGAAACATTTGTTGTTAAAAAAAATGTTCCATTCATGATAACATTTCGATTGTAAAGAAAGCATTTTTATTTTTTAAATTAACAACAACAATAACAACATTGTTATATACATTTCCATAGCTTCTTATTTTCTTTATTCCTAATGTTAATATTCTTTTAGTATTTTCAGTTGTACTTCTTTCTTCGTCCTTCTATGTAGTGATGCACAATGTTATTTTTTTATACTCATTCCTCGTACTTGTTATGTATATGGCCTCAAGTGCTGCATTTACTCACTGACACATCCGTTCTCCGCTTCTTTAGCTCAGGCACGAAAACAAGTCAACTTTAAACACAGCGTGCGAGTCGCAGTCAGGAGAGCACTTCAGCAAAGACAGTTTACCTAAGCACCTTTTTCTTCTCTGTTAGCTTCTCTATTCCATTTGTCAGATTCACTCAGCTTGGATGCCAGCGTTGTCTATCAGTTTTAATACTGGAGGAGGTAAACATTGGGTTGCAGTGGTGTGTGGACTGAGGAAGGTTGATCAAGAGGCTAGGACACAGGCCAGAATGGACCTAATGTACCCACTCCAATCTCAGTGTGCAGAGCCTATAGGTAATCACTCATCATTTGATTCGTGAAAGTGGGGTTAGTTAAGTTCCACTGTATATAGAGCAAACCATGAAAAGAAGGCGATAAGACGCATAAGATCTGTCACTATGAGTAGAGTTGCTGGAAAGTTAAAGTTTTAGAGAAACTGACAAACAAATATAGATGTCATGCAGCATTTTTTAAAATTGTGAATGCTTTGCTGCCTTGGGTTCTGCACAAGGTATAAGAAACAAAGCCCTCTTTTTACATTTAAGACCCATAGTTTATTGAAATAAGAAATTCTGACAAAATGTTGATTAGATTTTTTTGACCTGAATTGGATTTAATGAAATACAGTTTTACACATGGGAAAAAGTTATTTACATGTTTATCATTTAACTGTGAAACAAGAAAAATAGTCTCAGAGTGCCAGCTCAGACCTGTTCTTACACAATGTAGTAATTATATTAATAACTGCCTCTATAAAAGGGTCATATGTAGTACATAGTCACCTCATGTGCTGTGCTAATGTATGTTAAACATTGCTGGACAGTACTTATTATGAATAGAGGTGAGGCACATTTGGTGGGTGCACTACAGTGCTTTTCATCCAAGTGACAACTATGGAAGGCCATCCAAAGTACCAGCACCTTCACTCAGAATAGTACAGTGGAAAGAGCCTCGTGTTTCACTTGCTGCTGATGGAGAGGATGGCCGGACAGGTCTGTGTTTGAGGAGCTGTCCCCCAGCTGCCTCCTCTTACAGCACGCCCAGTGCTCCACTCAAGAAAGAGTCCTATCAATAATTCAGCCCACTGATCAGGGCCTCCACAATAGAGAAGATCAAACTTTTGGCAGCAATAGCAGCCTGATAGTATTTCCCCTGCTCAGATAGCTTTGCATTGACCATATGGACATCATAATTACCAATGGGATGAGGCGGCAGCCGCTTGATCGCCAGCCCAAAAATCACACGACACCTTAATTAGTTTGGGCTGCTCCAGAGTCCTGCCTGGGCTAATTTGGTGTCGTGATGACTTCTTTTTTATGAGAGATACTTAAGATATGAATCTTTGATTCTATTTAAATCATCTCCCATTCTAGTAATGAATTTGTGGAGACGCAAACGAAATGTATGAGAGGGCTGTAAAACCATGCAAGTCATTTTCTGCTTATTTATAGTCTACTAAATTAAGATGTGTAGACACGCCTGGATAGCGCTATGTAGCGCCAGGCTATGCTTGTTACACATCTTAAAGGTTTGGGGAGGTACCACAATGCCCTGTTTTTGAAACTGTTTAGTTGAAATCATTTAAGTGACTGATGTAAACATCAGTGTGTGTGTGTGTGTGTGTGTGTGTGTGTGTGTGTGTGTGTGTGTGTGTGTGTGTGTGTGTGTGTGTGTGTG
>JBBIGC010000145.1:17288996-17299775 GCA_037576955.1 Lepidarchus adonis
AGTGCAATGTTATATGACTTCTCTTTTTAATCAGTTTACTTAAAATGTAACATTTAAGTCTGTAAGTGCATTTCTTTAGGTCTCCAATTTCATAGTCAAAAATTGTTTTCCCATATATATTTTTGGGTTTATGTCAAACAAAAATAAATAATTCCTGCAGGAAAATTCCTGCATTTGAGATAATTTACATACGATATGATAATGGTTTATCTGGCTCTATTTTTTGTTATTTTTTGATACATTTTGAAATTTGTAAACAGTATGATCAACATTTCCCAGTCAAATGCTCCAAGCTGTGCGTTATGCATTTTATCCATATAAACAACTGTAGCTTATTTAACTTTTTTATTACTTTTATTTTTGAAATTTATTTTTGTATTACTTTTGTTTTTATTGCTCTAGTGCTATGCTTCATGTTTTTGTGATTTTTACATATAATAAATTTGATCATATATTCATATATTCTAATATGTTTTAATTATTATGAAGCATGGCCTTGATGTCAATCTTTACATGACTATGGATCATAAATATTTTTGTAAACAAGTGCACAAACAGTATAAAATGTAATAAATTAGCAGTATTGGCTGTTCATCTTAACATTATTATTATTGTTGTTTTTGTTGGTAATATTATTTTTGTTATTGTTTTTATTATTCATTTATTATTCTTTTTTTTTTAATTAGTTGTACTAACAAGAGCAGTTTTAATACAATAAGTTTCTGAAGAAAAAATTGATATGTCATTTTAAAAATGAATTCTGATTTTAGGTCCATGTACAGGGAAGCATACATACACTCTCACACACAAAAAAATCCAAATCATATTGCCAAACCATTCCAGCAAAAACTAAACATGTTTTTTTGATCTAGTAGCTCTGGGCTAGAGTAGGACAGTAGCTGTCTCCCCCCAACCAGCGCAGGGTACAATTATTTTTTTCTCCAGTTGGGATGTACCTGCTATAATAGGCTGGCTTGCATACTGGCCGTAGCTGGGGCCATGGTGGGCATAGGCACTGTAGCAGGGGGTGGAGGCGTCTACTGACACGCTGGGCTGGAATGGCAACAGTTCCGCTAGGCCCGAGGCTGCCAGCGAGGATGGGGTGAAAGGAGCCAGCGAAGCCTCGTGTGGCTCTTGCTTAACACACACCGAGGAAGAATGGGACTCTGCCGGGTGGAGAAACAAAACAAAAGCCACACACACAATCAGACAATGCACAGGCACACACACAAAAGTATAAAAAAAAACAGAAAGATGGAATTATGAAGGATGGGTGTTTTGAATGGGACCAGTCGGCCAAAACCAATGCAACAAAAGGAAAATGTAATGAAACTTGGAATCGTCTGGCTGTGTGCAGTGAAAGTGTTTTTTTCTTTTACAGTAAAGTAAGCCTTCTGTTCTAAGTTTAGCTTGTATGCTCAGATTCAAATGTGTTTTAAGATTTAACGCTTTAGTACAGACTTTAGAGTACAGTGTATATGGAAGTGTGTGTGTGTGCGTGTACCTGCGTGCGTGCGTGCGTGTGTGCGTGTGTGTGTGTGCCTGCGTGTGTGTGTGTGTATGTGTGTGTGTGTGTGTGCGTGTGCGTGTGCGTGTGTGTATGCGTGTGTGTGTGCCTGCGTGCATGCCTGCGTGTGTGCATGTGTGCGTGTGCGTGTGTGTGTGTGTATGTGTGTGCCTGCGTGCGTGCATGCATGCGTGTGCATATGTAGGTGTGTACTCCAGTCAGCTGCCAGGTTAGCAGGGGTCAAAGAGCATGTGGAGGACACGCACTCTGTCAGAGACTGTGTTCACACTAACACACATGCAGCGTGTAGTGAACTGATCCCCAAATAATTACACAGGCGATACCTTAAACACACTTTGTTAAGCACATGGAATCTAATGCGGTCATCTCCTACAGCTTGTGAATGTAAATCCCAGAGCGTAAAGAGCATTCTTCACTTAAAAGGCCCAGATAAATCTTTCTCAGCCCAAACCCCTGGGCTTTTCCTTTGAGTTCTTCACTGAATACAGCCTGAATGCAAAGTGTCAGGCAGGAGATAACTCCTCTTTCCAGCACCCAAGTGGTCTGTTTTGTCATGCAGCAACTCATGCATAGAATATATTTAATTTCTGAAAGCTGTATTCCTGTAATGAACCTGGGCAACAGGAATCATTCTAAAGCTAATTCTGGCTTGTTGGTTTTCATTTTGTACTAGAAAATGAATGTTTCCTCATTATTAGGTCATTTCTGTGTGTAAAGTGTCTCTAAAATAACGTCTAGAATAAACAGTAAGCCTCTCAGGTCAATCAAGCTCAAATATGAGGAAAATTTCCCTCAGGTTTAGGTTAATGAAAACGACTGAGACATAATACAACACACAAAATAAAACATTAAAATCATAAAACAGTCCCTCTAACTATACGCATTTATTCCAACTGGCTGATGAAACATGGCATTTTTCATTCATCTTAGTGGGTTGGACACTGCAACCCGAACAATCAATGTACTCTCTCGCAATCTCTCTCTCCCTCTCTCTCTCTCTCTCTCTCTCTCTCTCTCTCTCTCTCTCTCTCTCTCTCTCTCTCTCTCTCCCCTCATCCTCTTTAACATCCTCAGCTGTTAGCGTGGTCTATGGGGAGGGCTCTCACAGCTCCATGATAGCCTCATTAGCTGCTTCCCAACTATTGTTGTTTTACAACCAAGCTGTGTGCGGAGAATCCCTCATTAAGATAAGGCCTCCTTTATGTTGGACACAACCCTGACAACCCTTTCAGACCTAATGCCAGGAAATCGGGCAACTTAACTGGCCTCTTTCCCACACAAATCAATGGCAGAATTTCCCTTCCTGAGCGGGATTGCGTCTGATGGCTACATCTGCGTACAGTACCTGACTAATAAACCCTGGTTTTTAGTGGCGAGCTTGTTAGAGAATGTAAAATGTTGTTGCCGTCTACACAAAATGAGTTAAGAGCAGGTGTAAAATGAACGGCATGGATGACTATATTTTTACGGAAGGAGATGTTGGCCGTAAAGCACAACAAGACGAAAACCTCAGAGGCCAATAAAGGAGAGGAAAAGAGGCTTTTTGGAGCGAATTAGGCCTCCTGTTTTCACACGCAGCGCTCTGCTGTTGTCAGACAGACAAGGGCACCGTGCTACGCTGACCCGAGCTTAGTGTTCAAGATCAGTGAACTTTGAAACTAATCAGAAGTGCTGTTGCTTATTGTCCCGCAGACGAGCAAGGCCTGCAAAAAGGAAGGCTGTCAACCTCCTGATTACTGAGATAGGAGATAAACACAGGTCTGTGTGGACGTTCTCTCGCAGCAAAACACATCACAGCATCAGGCCTATAGAGTTCTCTATGTCTGTCTCTCTCCAGTGCATGGTTTCACATGGGTGCGTATACTCAGGGAAATGTGTCTGCAGTGGGGAGAATGTTTGACCTTCCTTTTTTAAACCTAGGAGCTACTAGGTATACAAGTCCTCTGGGAATTAAACATTTTAGAAATGCCACAACAGAGACACCTCCATGTATGCAACAAATAACAGTAAGTAAAATCTTTGACCTCTATTTTTTTGCATTCTAGACCTGTCCATTTATCATAAGCATGGAAAAAACACAACTCAGCTAATCAATTACAACTAAGCAAAGAAGGTTTGGAGAAGAGAATTAAAGCTGAATTCCCTGTCTATGTGTTTAAAAGTCATTCATTATCAAATGTGTGCTCAAAGGTTAGTGTGCTATTGTGAGGATGAAATAAACATTAATTTGGGCAGCAGGGCCTGGCGGGGCTGTGCTGAGCTGAGCTGAGACACAGGTAGTTTGTCACTGGGCCACACATCAGGCGCCTCAGTCGAGCCGGCTGCCTGTTGTTCGCTGCTCACTGGAGAATAGCAAGCCACACTTAAAAAATGGCTCTCTGGCGGATATATTTCAGCCGGAGTTCATCAGCGGCATAGGCTGACACAAAGCAGTCTTTTCTTTTCTCTCTGCCTGCGTATGCTGCTTTCCTTCTAACTTCTCCTGTACCATGCTTTTTTCTTTTTCTGTTCCTTTTTTTTCTTACACAGCATCTAGACATGGAGCTGTGTTGCTTTCAGGCACAGAACCCCCTCCCTCATCACCATACCCCCCACCCCATCTCTCTGAAGAGATTTGGAACAAGGGAGATCCCTTCAGCACCTGCTCAGGTTTTCAGTGGGTCAGAGGGGTGCCCATTTACACGGTACCATCCCACTGGCACCAGGAAGACTTCCATTATATGCCTCTGCAGGGAGTGCGCTTAAGAATGTGCACTGGCCATTCATTCTAGAGGTATGTGCAAAGCGGCCTTTTTAAAAAGACTAGTCATATCTGGGAAGCGTCCAAGTTCAGTTCCATGGTTGGTATAAATCATGCCTTTATTTTTTCATATACGTGTAAGTGTTGGAATGTGACGTCTCCTTGGCCCTGATAAGACAGAAGTCTAGGAAACAGCAATACTGCAAAAGAGTAGAACTCATCCCTGAATTGACTTTGAGCATGGCGTTTAAGGCCAAACACATTAGAATTGGCTGTAAATGTTGGAGGCATTCCTATATGTGAACTTATGTCCTTTGACATCAAAGAAATTCATTTGATTATATGGAAAAAGCAGTGGAGATGACGGTGAAGGAGAGACGTGCCTCACTGGATAAATGAATCCAACAGTCTAACAATGCTTCCTGCCTTTTCAGCCACTGAGCAGTGGTCCTAACTTCTCACTCTAATAGGATAAGCAGCGGACAGAAAAGATCCTTGTCTCCTTCTCTTCATGCTGCCCTTAAAATTCCAATTTCTGTTTTGTAATGAAGAGTTCATTAATCATTCATCTTTAATAGATTATGCAAATCTCATGACATAAAATCAACATGATCAATGACAGTGTGAATTTTAATTGGCTCAGGAAAACATAGCAGGGAATGACCATAATCTGCAGCTCTATCCAATGGCAGGGAGTCATTTATTCCAAATTGGCTCTCAATGTAAACGCAGGGGATAATTTAGCACCTCTTTTAACTTGGTCCTTATACCCATTTCCAAAGTTTATCACATGCTACAACACCATAACATCCAGTTATTGCATATCACTCTGCATTACTTGCCTAGCACTGCATTATAAATTGAGTTATTACTGCAAAAAGCCATTTAATATACCATGTGCAACATTTAATATTCAAAGCCTTAGAGCAAGAAGGTTTGCACCCAGAAAGGCTGTGATGAAATAATTACAATATCATTTCGTGTTTGAAACAAATACACACAACAGTTTAAGGTTCTGTTAACATTTCAGTTTCTATAAGGTGAAGCTTTCATATATATATATATATATATGAAAAAAGAGAGCGATAGAGTAGCATACTATTTATAATAGGATAATCATCATGGTTTCTGGGAAGTTTTGTTATGTGAAATGAAAGGTGGGCTACACTGAAACCTCCTTGTGGAGTCCCATCCCAGGTGCAAGAAAGGCCACCTGCCATGAGGTTGCTCCCCAGACCGAGACTGCTTTCATACAAAGGACAAAAACACACCTTTCTTCTCCAGGGGCCCAACTTTCTAGAGGGAATCCTACCTCCCACATATTACTGCGAGGAAAAAAAAGCCCTTTCTTTTCGTATAACACTGGCCAGCTATCATTTGAGAAGGGGGCACAGCAATTTTCAATCATCCTGTCCTACGCCCACACAGAACTCATTGGCTTTGATGGCTCCTGCATAATTATGTGAATTTTATTAAAAGCTCAGTGTATTAATCTCAGAGCGACAGTTGGCTATCAGTAAACTTAACCTTCTCTGAGGTAATAACAGCCGCTGCAATGAAACAATATTTCAATTAGCCAGCCTGACATTAACCACCAGATACCAAAAGACAACAAGCAAGAGGATACTACTGGAGCGCCGCAGAGCAATAAGCGGAGTGCTGCTTCCTACCATGAAAGGTTCAGGCTAAATAAAATATTCTTACAACAGCCGTGTTTACACAGGGAGGCATTATTGGCCATTTTCATCCACCGTTCCTCAGTAAGCAGGGGTGACAGGCAGAAGTCGGAGCATCAATTACCACACAGCGACTTGCTTGACACTGTCAGTCAGCACTCAAATCATCACTTCGAATGTTCCCACCCTGCCATGCAAGTAACAGCACCTGTCTGTAGTGAGCGGTATTCTCTCACACTGTCAGTCAGTCAGTGCAGGCTCGAACACTAATCTGACCACTTTAGATATAAATGGCAGATTCACAGAGACATTCAGCTCAACTTGTATAGCTCACTTTACCACTCGACACGTCTGGGAAAAATGGTTACAGACACCCACACACACTGAAGAAGATCTCTAATGCTAGCTAATGCTAGCCAAATACTATTAGCCTGGGAAGAGGTGGGTAGTAACTAGTTCCCATAATTCAGTTGAAGTAATATTTTGAAGGATTTTTAAGTTGTGCTTTTATTCTGCTGAAGTATACATATGAGGATAGGTGTCTAATTTGTTATGCAGTTCTACTTTAATCATTCACATAAAGTTACTATGTCCATTTTTGAGGTAAATTTCTATACGATGCACTACGTCTGCTGTCTTTTGAGGTTTGTCATTTCATTTCAGATCAAGAGTGTATCAAAATGAAAAGAAAACGAACTTTAATTCCTATTCTGATCTACTGCTCAACTCCAGTTCTGAGTAAACTCATTGCTAAAGCTGTTCTTTGAATTGTTACTGTTACATGGTTATACGTCTACTCAGTGTTAATTTGGAAAACTGCTTATCATTGAGTTTTTATTTTTTACTTTTATACGAGTATGTGTTTAAGCTACTCTACCCACCTCTGGTCCTAGGCTAGGACGGGTGATCCAGCGCTCTTACCTGTCACTACTGGGTAGCTCTGCGACACGCTGGAGCCCAATTCTGAGCTGGCGCTGGTCGACAGACTGGGCTTGACCTCGTCCAGTCCTGGGTTCAGTGCTGGTAGTGAGTATTCATTAGCCTGCCAATGAGGGGGACACTTTAAACAGGCGCACAGCAGCACAGCTCTCTGCCTAACTCTCTATTTGAGGTGTCCAGTTATAAAGCTAACTGCTTCTGAGCTGCCAGCCAGCCATGTATGTTCCATGGTTAGAGCTTTGTCTGCCGTTTTTGGTATATAGCATTGTGAGAAGAAAGAGAAAAAAAGGAAAATGTGCCTCCACAGAAGGTACCAGCTACATCTAGGTTAATCTACTGGCTGCTCAGGTGATAGCTATGTAGCTTTATAAATGAGCACCTGGAACACAGTGATACTGAAATTCTGTAGCATCTCCATTTTACCCATTCACAGAAAGAGAGATGGTAAGGCCAGAGTGTGTATTTTGATGAGAGGGCATGTGCATGGAGTGCATACATTAATTTTCCCCCTCTTTTTTATTTTTTTGAGCGAGACGAGTGTAGGATTTGGAGCGGCTTGAAAGGCAAGGGTGTCAGCTGCCTCTTTGTGCTTGACTGCAGCCATCCCCCTGACCAGCCAAGGGAAGAGACGGCCCTGCTTTGTTAGATTACCGACATGTGGCCCCGTTCCTACAGCCAGAACCGACCGTTTGTAATTGTTTTCTTTGAAAAAAAAATGATGACACATGCAAGTGACAGAGAGAACAATTAAAGAGATTTGTATTATTTTGGATTCACAATAGATTTATGCTCCATTTGATGAATTTTGTTTTTGGGTACAATATTTATCAGCATTAGATTTTTGTGGTGATTGCTAATGTAAATTAGAATTTTTCAGCAACAACAGTCACTTTTATGGATGGCCCAGATTCTCCAAAAGTGTTGCAATGCTAATATTTGACCACGATGGAAATACTGTAATATGCATTGAATAGATGTGATGATGTTGGGGAAACTTCTTGGTATGTCTCTCATGAGTGGTCTTACATCATTCTTTGTAATTCGAACTTGTCCTTGCTCTGCTGTTATCTCTCAGCTAATGAAACGTGTGTGTGTGTGTGTGTGCATATATACAAACATGCACAGCTCACACTTGGGTGTGTGTGAATGCGTTCTTGCATCTGTGTGCCTCAATGGACCAGTGTCCCAAAGGGAAATGCCGTGACCCCAGTCTTGTCTGTCTCTATCCCCGATAAACTCTAATTGTCTGATACAACTGTTCACTGGGCCAGCAGCGGATGTTCCTCTCAATTCGGCTTGGCCTCAGATGCACAACAGCCATTTTATCATGCAGATAGGGGCAGGTTGGGCGTGGGGCAACTGAAGAGCCATCTGAAAGGGATGACCAAATGGCTGGCAGAAGTGTGGGAGGGGTGAGTCCATTGAGTTCAGCGTTTCCAAAATGGCTTTTTAATGCCTTTTTCACACACTAGACATTGGCTAATAGGGCCACCCTTTCAAGAGTTAAAAGGGGGGCTGAAAAGGAGACCAATAAAAGGGAATAAGGTCTGATTAATATTACACTGAATTAAAAGTGATTTTTCTGGGCTTGTTTCAGGGCCGTTTTTTTCCCACTTATGTTTAACCTCTTTCCTTGCCATTTTAATACCTTCTCTGGTTCTCTTTGTGATTGCAAGTCATTTCCAATTCGTTTTGGTATTGATCTTCCAATAGAAATCAGTTTTGTAATTAGCTGCAAATTAGGCCCTCTACTAGGGGTAAGGGCTGTCCCCCTGATTTATCACCAGGGTAATTCACCACGAGTGGAGAGAAATTAAAATGAACTCAATTAGGCCTCTGTTTTTGCTTTATGGGCCTCCACTTGGAGTTTCAAGGGAAAAATTAATAGACGCTTGTTGTTCAATAGTCTAATGAAAGTAAATAAAGGTTAAGTCTATGACTTTAAATAAGTGATTGTATACAGAAGGGTTTGTTTTGTTGCATGTATCATTTTAGCAAGGCTCTAAGCAGTAATTCTGACTGTACTAGGACCTTAATTGGATAATATTTGCATGTGGTAATCTTGTGCTCTTCTAAATTTAAGATGAGTATTTTATATTAAATACCAACTGTAGAGTCAGAGTTATCAAAATATTTTTTTTTAAAACAAAAATATAGTAAAAATGTATGGTGTGTTTGTTGAACAGTTGGCATTGATTTTAGTAGATGTCTTTTCTGGGTCTGTAAGATTAAGCAAAAGATTGCTACGGAATTTGGTTGTTTTTAATGAATTAGTTTTTTAAAAGTAGTTAAAACAGGCCCAGTATGTTTGAGTACAGTAGAGGATTGTAATAAGTTTTTTTGGTAGATCTGCTGAATTGATTTCTGTGTCATTGTTATTCTCCAGTTAGCCTTGGCGTTACTGACCTGCTCTGGCTTGATGTGCTCTGACGTTGGGAAGACGTCTGGGTATGACGGCCGCTCAAACACCCGATCCAGAGCCTCCAGCTGCTGCTGAGTGAAGGCATCGGCCCTCAGGTGCTTCCGTAAACTCTCCACACTACCCTGAGAATCACTGTTTGGGCCAGAGCCATCTGAGCCATCTACGAGAGGAGAGAGGAACAAGGCCACATGCTAGTAGCAGTCATTATGGCCCCATTTCTCTGCAGGGCAGCCACCCAAAAAAATCCTCCCTGCTCTCATAGACCATCCTAGTGCACCTCTCAGCACCAGCTGTGAGAGCAGAGCTGAAAGATGGGTGTGTATCAGTTTAAATTCAGTCAGCACTAGCCTCAAACAGATCCTAATAGCTGTGGAAAGACAGCACGAGAGGGAAGGGTAAAAAGAGAAGGAAAACCAGAGCCAGAGAGAACGAAGGGAGAGAGTGAGATTGAGGGTGAGGGTGAGAGAGAGACAGAGACAGAGAACAGAGAGAAAGGTTCCCCTCCTACTACACCTCCCCCTCCCTGTCCAGCATCAGCACCATCATGATGTGATAGGTCTGCGGTAATTGATGGATTACCTTCAGTGCAAACATAGACTTGTTGGGAAGACCATGTGTTTTAGTATGAGCTGTAGCAATAAGGGGGTGGTGTTGGTGGTGGGAGGGCGGTTGTTCTCATTCGGTGGCTGGTGGAAATGGAGAGCTATTATTTAAAGGCACAATTTCCTTTAGAATGTAATGCTGCTTTCACTTTCAGATTGCTTTTCCCTGGAAAAATGGGGGGCCAGCTACAGCTTGAATACAATTACACTGTTTGAATGCTAGCTTATGCATTTCCTTCAGACCCACTGTCTATAAACAAATGAGCAGTTTCCTCCTCGGATTCTGACCTCGTCACCTCAGCAAAGCAGGTGCCCTGGATTCCCCTGTACTTCATCTTCATTTTTGCTCTCAAAAAGCCTTTCGTGAACCTCCAGTAAACGTCCCTGCAACCCCCTGGCAGCCATGTCCACAGCCGCCTAACCTCCCAGCCTCTGGCTTTAGTTCCCTTACAAATCTGTCATTCTAAATTTGCAGCAGATTATGTTCTCTCCTCAGCGCGAGTCTGGTGATATATGATATGCAAGGCCCCTATTGATTGCCTGATCTGGTGGCAGGAGGGAGGCGAAATGAACTTGAAATGAACATCATGCCTCAACTCATTGTGCGTATAATACTCTACTTAATCCCACATTTTTCTGTGCTATGGAATTCAATTGATCAATCATGTTCCACTGATAGTACCATTTCAGGGGTGTTATTGCCATTCTACCCGCCAGCTTGACCTTTTTTCAATGGCTGAAGCCATAGGATGAACCTGACATTCACAGAGAAATAGATCCATAGAGAGCTGTGATAGAGAACAGTGTGTGTGTGTGTGTGTGTGTGTGTGTGTGTGTGTGTGTGTGTGTGTGTGTGTGTGTGTGTGTGTGTG
>JBBIGC010000145.1:17328299-17340481 GCA_037576955.1 Lepidarchus adonis
CTAAATACCAGCAAATTCTAGAAGCAAACATCACACCATCTGTAAAAAAGCTGAAGCTGAAAAGAGGATGAGCTTCTTTAAAAAAATAATGATCCTAAACATACCTTGAAATCCAAAAATAGCTGTGCATGACGACCAAGGAATATTACAGAACTAGAAGCCTTTTGCAAGGAAGAATGAGAGAAAACTCAAGAACTGAAAGACTTTTAGCTCTAAAAAGCATTCACAAGCTGTGATATTTGCTGAAGGAGGTGTTACTAATTTTTGCACAGTGCCATAATAATGTTTTTATTTTTTTCATGATTGTTCAATTTATGTTTGCTGAAAATATTGTGTATATTTTCCATGTTCTAGAAAGATTGTGTTAACATATTTTCAATTATAAAATCACAGAAATCTGTTATTTATCAAGGGGTGCCCCAAATTTTTCATAAGACTGTATGTCATGGAAAAATCATTCTTTTCATTTTTTTAAAGAACATTTAAATGGAAAAAGTTTTCTTGATCGGATTTAATTTATAACCACTAAAATGTTCTTCAGGGAACCAAAAGTGGTTAATCTAGTGTGGAATCTAATTCTAATAGTAGTACCATTTTGTTTTGAAGGCTGTTGCGAGAATACTTATGAAAAAGATGAACCTCTTTGTTCACACACAACATCAGTTTTACTGAAATGATTTTAGTCCAGTATTACTTTCAAAAAGTGATATCATTTTGAATTGTTAGGACAATGCATCATAGCCACCTTGACAGCATCAAGCGTTGCCTGAATTAGGAAACAAAGTCATGGAAGATCAATGAAAAGAGAAGAGAGGCTTGGCAGATTTAATTAATTACAGCATATTAAAATGTTTGTTTACAGAAGTGAATACTTACAAGGGGTCTGATGTTAATTAATTTGAAACGTTCTTCCCCCAGCCCCTGCAACATGTCGGCAGCAGCTGAAGTAGTTTCATGGCAGGTAAGTGTATGTCTCATTGGATTTCCATCAACTGCTCAAAGGTGTGTTAAAAAAAAAAAGATGAATGGTATGCAAGCTAGCCTGAATGCTGACATGATTGCACATTAAGAAATCAAATTAGAATCAAGAGAATAGAATGAGAATAGCTGCACAGTGTCATGGCAATGCTTCTCTATCGTAATGCTTTCATAACGTTTAAAACCCCTTTACTATCTTCATTACAGATCCCAGAACATTCTCTAATCTTTTGTTTTCTGTATCATCTAATAATGTGTCCTCATAAAGTACTTCACAGCAAAAGGGAAAAAAATCTACATTTTTATTACATATAAGTTTATGGCAATGATGATAATGCTTGATTAATTATCTGTTAAATGCAATTGAATATTAACTTTGTTTCAACAGTTTGTTTACAATATGAACTCTTTATGTAATGGTATCTGTGTGTGTGTGTGTACGTACATGAGGATGTGTGTGTCTGGGGGGTCTCCTGAGGTCCCTCTCCTGGACAATGATGTATTTAAGTCCCCTTAGAGGTCAGATGGACTCTGTCCAGCACATCACCTGCAATCAATAGTGTTGGTAAACTAGGCTCAGCAGAGTGGCTGTGAAGACTCTCTTTAAAAACAAACTCACAGAGAGGCCAGCACGGCCCATTGCTCTGCTAAAACCACAACAAGGATCCATGCACACGCATGCAGGCACACACACACACACACACACACACACACACACACACACACACACACACACACACACACATGCAGTGTCATTCTGAGAGAGACCATTGAGGAGAAAAAGTGACAGAAAAATAAGGGTAAATTGACAGTCGTGTGAATGTATTTATAAATGCTGGTGGGTGGCATTGCTGCAGAGTGACGAGAGGCAGGCGAGAGAGAGAAGTTCATTGGGGTGAGAGATGAGTGTGTTATGAAGGACGTGTGTAATTATTTTGTCTCATAGAGCCATTATTGGTCCTGCTTACTGCTGACAGTGCTTAAGGACTAGATCTCAGGATGGAGCTCACTCTGGAACATGAATGCAACATGCTGAAATAGCTATTAAACATGTGTAACAAGATTTTATGCCATTGTGGGCTTATATCTGATCTCAATTGTCATGCTCTTGTGCAAATGCAGGTTATACCGTTAGTATGAAGCTATTTTCCCTTTGACAGGCTACATCTAAACATCAGTAAAGGAGGTTTTGCAAAAATGCAATTTTCTTTTTCTTTTCTAGGTATTTCCCATATCAGCACTGCTCATTTGTGGGTAAAAAGCTATTGGGGATATTAAGGGTTTATAATTTACTTTAAATGACATTAATAGCGATCAGAAGGAGCTCATGTTACAACTGCCTGAGGCGAAGACACATAGCTTTTCTGAAATTGTTCCTGTGAATGGTCATTCTTCTGATAGCTGCACAGTTTTTTCATTCCTTCTCCCAGCACACAGCTGACACGGTTGCAGTGGTTCAATCAAGGCCATGCTGCTCTGACTGAGAAGACCCTAAGAGCCCAAGAAACAAAGGCAGATGCTGCTGTGTGTGTCTCTACTGTAAGTGGCTTTTGAAGAATTGGCACAGTCATGTGGCGAACACCTCACATCTCTCACAAACAAATGAAGACCCAGCGCTTCAAAGTGAGATTGATATCTCTCTCTGAAGTTCATCCCGAATATTCTGAATATTGAGAGAGGTGCGCTCCTCCCTCGGGATCGTTGCAGCGCCTTCTCCTCCCCTGCTCTGCCAAAGAGGGGAAAAAGATTGCCCCTGTAGATCTTTCATGTTCATCAATATTCACTCATTCATCGTGGACCATGGCAGCTGAAATTCGTCCAAGTATTGCTGGATGGATGGCCCGGGGATCCACTTTGTCGCCGTAAGGATGTCTGAAATTGAGTCCTGGAATTAAAATAGAACAATCCCCAATTTTTACAGACTCCAGACACTGCTATAAATTTCACTTAGTGACTGAAACTTTTCCATTTGCTCCGTGGGTCTTCAATGTACCCAGCCATTTAATAGGTCATGGATAGATGTATCCGGTTTGTTCTGCTTATTGATTCAAAAGGAAAGCTTTTGTGTGTTGCCAAACATAGTTATTTGTTATTTTAAAAGAAGTTCATGGTTTTCAGTTTTCAATTTAAGACTGAATGTAGTAAAAGATTTTCATGAATCAAATACCCCAGATTCCCATCAAAATGCACTGACTCACCTTATAGAGCAGTGCTTGAATTTTTCAGAGTGTTTGTCAGTATGCACATGCATTTCAAGGAAAACACATTTTGCTTTTTTATACAATATGCAAAACCAAAAAAAAACAAGGCTTAAAGTCTTTATTTGAAAGATTAAATGAATGACACTGATGACTTTTTTTTGGCCTTAGCTGATTCAGATTCAATAGTATCAGCTACAGGCAAGCTGGTTATCAGATGCTCCGCTGACCTGGTCTTCCATGGGTCACAAAAGTGGCAAAAGGTTCTGCCACAGTAGCAAGTAATTTTACCCTTTATCAATAACCAAGGAGGCAGGTGATGTACAACTGTATTGATGTGCTTCTCTTCAGTAGATGCCAGTTGCATCTGAACACAAAATAACAACAACAACAATAATAACAATAAGAAAAATGATAATGACATTAAAAGCCTTATAATATCTTTTCACATCATCACCACATCTAGGATGACAAAGAACATTCAGCTCCTGCTGCTAGCTCACATTGTTGAGCACCTTGGGACAATTCTAAATTCCCCACTCTTCCACATGATCATGCAGATGGTTGACTAGCTGATGCATCACATGAACCACAAATAGTTTCCCCTCTCAATGAGAACACAGTCACTGGTGCTGTTAAGCAACCTTGACACCTGGGGATGTGAATCTGAACTGCAGGGACAGAATTCACCTCTCCACTGCCCTTTGAGCGAACTGATCAATCCAGCTTCTCACTCTATCCACTGTATAATGGTTTTCCTGCAAAGTAAATCAATAAATTCTAAGCTACAAAGACCATTTTGTCATAAAATGGTAATTAGTATGGGTCTTGACCTCCGTCATGGCATCCCCCAGTCCCCCATCTGAGGACCAGGGCATGTCCAGAGGTCCCACTTAATGACGCTAACATTACACACTCACTGAACATTGTTGGGCTTTTGTCTTCATTCACATCGAAATGAAGTTCTTGGGGCCCACGTTTATCAATCATGGTGGGGCTCCAGCTGTTCGCCAGTCTTTGGCCTGACTTCAACAGCCGTGCTTACAAATTGTCTCTGAATAGCATGGAGCACCCCCCTCCCTTTTTGTCACTGTCTCCTGACAAATGTTCCTATGCAGCTTTTCCCAGACATGGCCGACCCTACCTTCTGCTCCTCACCATTCATGCGGGGTTTTGGCCTCATGTTCCTCCACTGAGATGAGCCTGGTAAGCCACCACAGAAGTGCTTTAGAGTCTGCTGGCCTGTTTGGGTGTTATTAGATAATAGACATTATACTGTCCTTATGGCAAACATGTCTTTACCGATGGCACCTTGAAATAACTGTGTATTGGCCTAAAACATTAGGTGTAATCACATTAAAAAGGTCAGACCTGCTTTCCAACAGCTAGCATTTAAAATGTCATTTTTAAAATATTTAAAATATTTTTATTTTATAAATACATCAGTGTTTCTAAATACCCATTTAACCCCAATGAGGTAAATTTTCGATGTACCGATGTACCATACCGTAGATTATCGTAGTTATAATCCTCTGTATTCCAGGGGAAAATAATACAGCCCAACTGAGTTTCTCCTACAGTTCATGAAACAAAAAACAAAACAAATCATCAACACTGGGGTTGTCTCAGAGGAATGGCTTACAGTTCCTCTTTCTTGTTGCTTTGAAAAGTGAAATAATTAAGATAGATGGACAGATGAATTAGTTGTCTTCCAAGGTCAAACGCTGATTGCCTTATTACTCTATTACTTCACTGTTGTGAAACTGTTACCGCTGACACTTTTTCATGATATTCTGTACATCCACAAAAGAAAAGGAGTGAGTGGGGGGAGTGAGAGAGATACAAATTGATTGTTTGGCGGGCAAATCAGTCATAGTCATCTTCGGTGGATGGATTAATGGGTTTGATGGCTGTTGCAGGTTCAGGCAGGAGACGCGCCGAGAACAAGAGAAATTGGTTTGGGCCCCCGGGAGCTGAATCGATGTGAGTAGCATGTAAGCAGCACACTGTTGTTTTGTGGATGTGTGTGTGTGTCTGTGTGTGTGTCTTTTACAAAACAGTATGTGTGTTTTTGTTTAGTAGGGAGAGGGTGTTTCTCCCCTCTCATTGCAGGATATCAAACCACTTTTTCTTAATGAATAAAGTGATTTCAAACTGCATCTTTGAATAAATATCCTCAAAGATTTTGAAAGGGTCATGTGGAATCTGAAGAACAATTAATTTATATACACACTGTAACATAATCATTATCTGATTTTGGTATGTTCCCGATTATTCATGTGGTCATGTCAACCATACACCAACATTTCTCTTTTGGGGTTTAAGCGAATATTGGATTTCAAGAAATTTGATACTCAATTGATATTGAGTTCAATAAGTAGGTCATTCAGAGCATGTGTATCATTAATCTGATATCTTTGCTTTTTCTACTCCTAACATAATCAGGTGAGATAAAAGCATTGTGTGGAATCTTAGACTAAAAACCTCCCTAAATAACTATATAACCATAAACAATACAATGGAAATTGTGAAAGTCCTAGGATAATTTTTACAAATTATTTATTTATTTCTTAGTGTTTTTCTTTATTGCAGTGAATATAACGGACCTTTTACATTTACACTGAATGTCTTATGAAGTGATTTTATGTTGAATTTGTTTGTTTCTCAGTAAAACCTAGAAAAGAGCTTGTGTCATATCTCACAGCCTCTGTCTTTTTCATCTTTTTGAAATAGGCCTAAGGAGGTCAGCAGCTGTGACAAAAATCAAAATCCATTTTCTGTGGCCAAATGTAAGGAGGACCAAATGGTGGATGTTCCATTCATCTCTTAGTGCTGCCTGAGCACTCTTCCACCAGAGGCAGTGATCCTGGTAAAGCAGGTGGAAAAGCTGGAAGGAACTTTATCTTAAGAACAACCGCACAAGGCTGGTGGTCACAGAAACCGTATGCTTTTTGAGTTTTGTTGTTTCACTGCTGATCAGTACATATACTTAGTGATCAAATTTATATTTAAAGTGATCATGCAATGTAAAATTTGGTGATCTATCATTCAGTCATTGTTTTGTGAACTCATATGTCTAAGGATAAATGACCGATCTATAAGCTGCTTAGACATTCATCTAGTGTAGCCTCACAGAATACTCTATCAGCGGGATATAGGAGTGGGCAATGGTCTTCTGGAATTGCAGCTTTTTAAGGACAAAATGGAGTTTGCGCCACATGCCGAGAAACAACACATGAAAATTGCTCCCTGGATTATGACAGAGAGCCTTCCTACTTCAGTCCTGAACAAGTCCACCCACACTAAATCTATCAGCAGCCCACATGAGTGTGGTGCAGCCAAATCTCCAGTTTAGCCAGCGTGTTTATTCCTCTGCAACAGGGCATGTGTGAAATTAATCAACTCCCCACTGTAATTCTAAATATTTGCCACATGGGCTGATTAGGGTCAGTGGCTCAATCCCACATCAGGAGAATGTGCACTTCCCATCATGATTGATTACTGGCGCGGTGGCACATATTATTATGAAATGAGTTTATTAGCTTTAAATCTACTAGTAATGTGCCACTGTTTTAGGCCCTTCATGCAATTTTCAGCGAGTCAGGCATGGGTGACGAGAGCCTGTGTAAAACACTTGGCTGTGAAGGCTTTATGGTGGAGCACCCAGGCTTGCTTCATCTGGGGGAGCTCTCACTTACTACTAGTGCTACAGTGGTAATAAAACAGGCTTGAACTATGGGGAGATTTCTGCTACTGATTTGTATTTAGAATGAGCACTGAGGACTTTCACTGAACACCAGTCAAGGCTCGTTTTCCCCCAGATAAACAGGCTGATTGAATGGAGACCACTCAGCCCACTCACACGTCTTCCTTCACATCAAGATTTTCAGTATTTATGGTGTAATCTGCATTGCGCTAGTTTTCCCTGCCAATCATAAATCATAATTTCACAGAATGAAATGGCACCAATTTACCTGTCGACAATAAGGTTTGGTATTTATAGCTATGCTGCCAGTATATTTTACAGTTATGATGATGTGAATTACAGCATTTCATTACAATCAGTATTAATATGCGACTTTGAATAGAATGAGAAGAGAACCAAATGTCTGTCTATTTTAACCTGCCTTTCTAATAGCCATTATATGTGTGATAACTAAGCAAAGTACTTGGTGGTAATGAGTCATGTGACACCTCATGGGGTTTCCCATAACTATTTGAGTAAATGGCCGCTCTCCACCAACAATTCCCTTTGATGACCCATTAGATATTATGGGGCAGCCTGCTGTGAGCGCCATAGTCATGTTCCTACCAAATTTGTGTTTAATGCCCAAGAGACAAACAATAACTAGATTTTAAAACTTCCGTACATTATCTTTCATTTGAGTTTTATAATAAACTATAATACATTTTCTATGAATCATTAAGGATTTTTTTCTAACCAAAAATTCCATCATAATTGTCATTTTGTAAAGCATACTTATAATCAATGTACAATACCACACAACCATAAAAATACACACATTGCCTTAAAATAGCTGTGGATTTTATTTACAGTTAATTTAAATGTTGTTTAATGTTTGCAAATTCACACTATTTGCTAATGCTTGCACATTTGACAATAAGTCTAAATAACACACCCAGTATAATTCCAGTAATATCAGAGAAATATCCACATGCTTGCCACATATCTATTTGCAGACACTGTCCTGATTACTGTTCTGAATTTTACTTGATTGAAGGAGGCAAGTACAGGTAATCAGAACTGCCTCTTTGTTTTGAACTGCTCTATTGTTCCACACCATCCTCAGCCACCAGAGTCTGATCAACTTCCAAGGCTGCTGCTTGTCAGCTGGGGAATATATAAAGATAAATGGTATTATGTTAAATTCCACTTAATGACAAATTTTTAATTTTCTGAACATGGTCATTTTCTGGCTTGTGAATCAAGTGTAAGGAGCTAATTACGTGAGGATCTGAGCAAAAATAACTCCTCATTTTCAAGGATAATGGAAGAGAAATGTTGTAGATTAATGGCACTATTTATCTTTTTTAAATTTCTATCTTTCTCCGGTGATAGCTGTGCTCCCCAAGGAAAATATTCATAAAATGAAATTGAAGTCGTAACTTAATAGGTTATTAAAATTTTTGAGTGCATATCACTTCTCCTTTCGCGGCGCTGTAAATTTAAATTGAAGTTTGTGGCGTTCGGAGTCACCAGCGGAGTTTTTTATGATGGCACAATAGAGGGGGAACATGCATCTTTGTCAGGAGGTATTTGCTATTCTAATTTTATGGCAGGCCAGATTATCAAAAAGGAATGTCACGGTGCGGGCTGCTGACAACACCTCAGCCTTCAGCCATGTGTTTCCATTAGGGGACCTAGCCGTCCAGGGGTTTGTTCGCCCTATTATTTTCCATTTCTGTCTTTTATCTTGATTTAAAGTGAAGCTCACTGCATATTCCTCTGCTGTCATTTCCCTTCCTCTGCCAGAGCCCGAGATTGGGCAGCACAGGGCGTCTCAGCACGGGGACCTGCTCTCTCTGGGGGCAGTGTGGAGAGCGCTTCAAGGTGGAATAACTATCTTTAGCGCCTGTGTGTTTGGAAACACAGGGCAAATGAGAGATGAGCGAGTGAGGTTATGGAAATAGAGAGGAACTATCATTACTGCCCCATCATTTTTTTCAAGGTCACAGGGCCAAATTTATTTATTTCCCTGAAAGTTACGATGAAATTTTACTGAGTACTTTGATGGTAATGATGAGAGAGATCAGCAGTCATAAATTTGTCTTGCCATTTGGTCTCCAATGATGAACCATTTATTATTTGGCCTTCAAGGACACAGCTTAGTATTTGGATGGCAGCAGTGTTATATGTAATGAGGTCTATTTCATGGTGTCATATATTGTAGGCTAATATGAAAATTAAGGGCAAAGCATGTACAGGCAATGCAATGCAAAAAAGTATTTTTTAATTTATTATCAATAAACATTCTCCTTCACATAATAGCAAATTCCTGAAAATGTTAATCAGAAAATTGATTTTACACTCTAATCTTCTCTAATTAAATTTTTGTATGTGACTTGTAGATTGTTTACATCATATGGATTTACCAAAGCAGAATTAATGATAAAAGTTTTTCTTCCTCTATTTTTTTTACAATTCTGATCATTGGTTTCATCAGCTAACAGCTATGTGATTTGCACACCATCATAGTGTCTTTTATTGATTGGCTATTTAAAACCCCATTGTAATCCTGGGACGACGTTAATGGTCTAGAGCCACACCCCTTCATTGCCCCATGCTATCCCCTGGGTCCTTGTGGGTACTCCTCAGTGGGCTGTGTTTTTTAGTTCATTAATGGTCAATTACTTAGAGCTTATGGGCCCCTCTGTGTCATCAGCATAGACAGGCCTGAGCAATACAGTCTATGTCCCACAACGCTGTCCAGACAAATAATGCAAACATATATTAAAGCTAAAATCACACGGTTTATATAAGACATATTATCTATAGTCAGCGAAAGCCATCTGGTCTGGTTCATTGCTTATTTCAAAATTAATAATATTTTGTTTTCCCATTTCAAGACATTCAACAAATAAATTTGTCATTGCAGAGATAGTGGCCGCCATTGTTCCCTTAAGGATATTTTTCTCTGGCTTTTTCCCCCAGTCTCTACTTAGAGATTCTGCATGCTGAAAGCTTAAAGTAGAACATATTGGAACGCTCAGACAATCCTGACCTGTTTATGCACGAAGAGTTGATAGGCTGTCAGGCCCCCAGCGAGAGGGCCCAGAATGAGGCGAGCTATCCTTTAAACTGCCTGCCTGATATTTGTGGATAATAAAAGAAATAAATCAGACAATAGGCCTGAATATTTCATTTGTTATCCATATTCCTTATGGGCAAAAATGATACAGAAATGTAAAAACAGCAATTTTGCCCTGGCCCCTGCTGGAATTGTAACACTGCCTGTGCTGTTTTCATGTCCTAAGACAAAGTGCATTCTCGCTACCACAGCCTGTGTGCTATAACACTATTCAGCAGGGCGAATTACATGTTTTAACGCTGCCAGACATCATTCCCTTCTGCCCTCTTTTCATAAAAAGATCCTTATCATGTTGTTGTCATGGCTCAGATGATCATTGCATTTTTACATCTGAGAGATTTCTCTCCCTCTCTTCCTCACCTGCTCTCTGTATAGATACTGATAGGAGCATGAGGTCCAGCAGGGTTAGGATGACCAGTGTCTGCAGCCTAATGCCCTTCATTTAGCATCTCTCCCCCCCAGTGCTTCGTGCTGCGTCTGTGTGAAAGATGCCTCCATCAGCAGAATGGTGGTGACAGTCAGAGGGGAATGAGCTCATGAAGTGATTACGAGAACGGGTGGCAGTCATTCAGTCCCTGAGATGACAGCACATCCAGAGGGAAAGTGCTCGACTGGCATTAATCCCGGGAAAATCGCCGGCCTCCAGGAATGCATTGTGGGCCTGATAAGATGTTGTTATAATATGCACTTAATCAGCAGGTCTCCAATGAGTCTCCTGGTATTTCCAAACTGGAGGGAGCCTTTGTGAGGGACCTGAAACATCAGAGTCAAAATGGCAAGGTTTTATTATCTTTTAATGTTGAATATGTCATTATACCTCTATATCTCATATGCCCCATAGCTATCAAATCTCTGGCTTCTATAGACTCATTTCACTCACCTTCAAATGTTAAGACCATCCACAGAGGACTAAAGGGAAAAATTCCAAACATCTCTCAAATACAAATAGAAATTCTAAATAGGTTTAAAACAAAAGTTAAAACCTACCTTGGAGGCTATTTCTTTGCCAAAAATTGGCCAGTCTTTAGAAGGCATATCCCCTACATAGCCCACACACAGCCCATTTGCTGTTACCGTGGAGTGAAAACCTTTTCTAAAATCTAGAAATTGAATCCTGAGAAAACAGCTACTGGCTGAAGATGGTGTAGCTCTCAATATTTACATGCTCTTCTTTTTATTTAATGAATTTATTTGAGGTATTGTGGCATTTATTTAATACTTTTAATACAATTAATAGGTTTAGAAGAATATAATTATTCTCATTTCACAATACTGCTCAATACATAATGAATCATGTAGGTAATTCCATAATGCCTTTTATTTAATTTATTACAAGAAATGGTTATGAACATACTTCCTAATGCCCAAAACAGTTTTCTGTTTCTGAGAAGGTTTTGTGTAGCACTTTTATGATCATTTTTGCCATCATATTACCACCACTGTAAAGAAATCACAAAATATAATTTTATCAACACTGTACTTTTCAAATTACTCTGAATTACTTGATTTAAATCTCATTTTTTAATTAAGTTGAAATTTTGAAAAAAGATAAAGGAACTCCCCTTGAACACCCAGCAACCACTATGAAACAATAGTTATGTTACTAAAATAATAAGGATTTTAGGTGAAAGCCTCACATGCACAAAAGTTTAGGATCAGGTTTTATTTTCAGTGCCCAGCACTAGAAGCTTGTATGTTTGATTTGAACACCTTTGGCCCCCAAAAAGTGCAGGACGTTTTTCTCTTCACTCTTCAGACATTGTCTCTACATGTGAAAAGCGATTGGCTGGGATAAAACCTCTTTAGCTGATGGAAAGGTTCTTGGTGCTTAGAGGTGATATTAAAATAGTCCAGGAAGTTTGGATGCAGGAGAAGCGCTCTCCTGATTATTGATGGCGGGCTAGTGTGACGTGATGGTGATGGGAGGTCCAGGCGAGCTCCAGGCGAGCCCCCCACACCACACCCTGGGGTCCCACAAATATCACACTTGTAATTTCACGGTTCTGATTATTATTGCACACTCTAGCTCTGAGCACAGCTCCTCCACCCATCCTCTTTCACTTTCCCAGCTGAGCTACTGTTTTAACAGGACAAGCCCACCTCCTTCTCTCTCTCTCTCTCTCTCTCTCTCTCTCTCTCTCTCTCTCTCTCTCTCTCTCTCTCTCTCTCTCTCTCT
>JBBIGC010000145.1:17350094-17361154 GCA_037576955.1 Lepidarchus adonis
CACACACACACACACACACACACACACACACACACACACACACACACACACACACACACACACACACAAATATATATTCAGCTGTGGACTGAGTTCCGTAGTGTGACAGCTGTGGGGAAGAAGCTGTTCCTAAACCTGCTGGCTTTGGTCAAAAGGTTCCTGTAGCACCTTCTGGAAGGGAGGAGCTGGAAGAGTTTGTTAGCTGGATGTGAGGAGTTCCTGAGAATGCTGCATGCTCTGCATAGCCACCAAAATGCATGCTACAGTGATGAATATAGCCAATGTAGCATGTGGTATTGGTGATTTTAGAGAGGCATATGCTGTCACCATAGCAATGTCTTATTCCAGGAAGTCCATGGTTATTTCAGCATTCTATGATCTCATTCTATACATACTACAGCAGTGTGGCTTTGAAGATACAGATAGTTTGTGATTGATTGGTGTGATTGGAGTCCAGATTATTTTCTTACTGAATATATATGGTGCAACACGAAGAAGAGATTCAAATATATATAATTGTTGCAGATATGTTTTGAATTTTAAACGTCATTCATTGGCAAGATCTATGAGGGTTTTCTTTTATCTACTACCTTTGTAATATTTCCCACAGCATTTGAACGGGATTCAAATCAACATACAACATACAGTGAAATGTTTTGTTTTTCCAGAAAATACCCCATAATACTTATTCCTTAATACTGCTCAATACATGTAATAAGATGTAACAGATAAAACATTTGAAAAGAGCAAAGCTTGCAAGATAAAAACAAATCAGAATAATAATTTAAAAAATAAGATAAGAAATACTAATAAATACTGGTGTGCAATCAATAATGTCAATAATGTCAAATCAAAATTTGTAGTAGTGGTGCAAAAAGCTGTAGAAGAGCAGAGTTACAGTTCTTCTTTTTGAACCATTCCTTGGTAAATTTGCTATTGTGCTTAGGATCATTACCCTGTTTAAAGGTAGACATCTGTTTTAGCTTGTGCAATCTCTTTATGATTGTAGACATAAGCACTGAAATGGAAGAAACATGTGATCTCACCTTGAGCAGAAAGGATGATCATGAGAAAGGTCGAGAGATCAGCCTAGAACTACACAAAGCAAGGGAGGAGCTTGTCAGTGATCTCAAGGCAGCTGGGACCACGGTCACCAGGAAAACCATTGGTAACACACTATGCCGTGATGGATTAAAATCCTGCAGTGCCCATGAAGTCCACCTGGTCAAGGCAAATGTGAAGGCCATCTGAAGTTTGGCATTCAACACCTGAATGATTTAGAGAGTGCTTAGGAGAAGAATCTGTGGTCAGATTAGACCAAATTCGAGCTCTTTGGCCTCAACTCAACTCACCGAGACTATGACCCCAATAACACCATCCCCACTGTCAAGCATGGAGTTGGAAACATGCTTTGGGAGTGTTTCTCTCCTAAAGGCACAGGAAAACTTAACTGAATCAACTGGAGGATGGATTGGGCCACATACTGTTAAATCTTGACAACCTCCATCCCTCTGCCAGGACACCAAAAATGAGTCATGGATGGGTCTTCCCTCAAAAAAATGACCCAAACCATACAGTTAAGGCAACAAAGGAATGGCTCAAGAAGAATTGCATTAAGGTCATGGAGTGGTCTAGCCAGTTTCTGGACCTTAAACCCATAGAAAAACTATGGAGGGAGCTGAAGCTTCGAGTTGCCAAGCGACAGCCTCGAAATCTTTAGAGCTGATCAGCAAATTGGAGTGGACCAAAATTCCTCCTGCTATGTGTCCAAACCTGGTCATCAACTACAAGAAGTGTCTGACCTCTGTGCTTGTCAACAAGAGTTTTGCCACCAAGTACTAAGTCTTGCTTTGCTAATGGATCAAATACTTCTTTCACTCAATTAAATGCAAATCAGTTTTGTTTAATGTGATTTTCTGGATTTTCTCTCACTGTTAAAACAAACCTATGTAATGTATTTATGTAAATTATGAAAATAATTCAAATTTAACACATGTATGTGTAGCAAAGAGCATGAAATGCTTGCTTGTTTAAATATGTTGGGGGAAAAAAAAAATTCCCCACAGCATTTGAAATTTGAAATCTTGGCTCTGACTAGGCCATGCTGTAATTCTCCAGTTCTTGTTTTTGAACTACTCATGTGATACTGTGCTTAGGATCATCATCCTGTTTAAAGGTACACATCTGCATCAACCTGTGTGGGTCAAACTTGTATAATCTCTTTGTGATTGTAGACATAAGCACTTTCAGACAAATAGTGATAGTTACTTGATCCTATAATGAAATTTTGGGGCTATTGGAGACTTCTTTCAACATTTAAATGTCTGCTCTCTGACTGAATTTAGAACACCAGTTCTGGAGGGCACTTGAGCTGAGATAATTGATTCTGACTTTATGCACTTGAAGGTGTGATAAATGTAAAGTTGAACTCACATTTTCCAAGTGACTGATATGCTTCTTATTTATATAAATTAGGAAAATAATTCTAATATAACAAATGTATGTGTAGCAAAGAGCATGGCATATTTGCTTGTTGAAATATGTTGAAAAAAATAAACAGTTTTAGTCATCATTTGTATTACTCTTCAGTGGAAATTTTCTATGCAAAATTCTGTTTAGTACAGGACTAGTATTAATTCCTATTTGGGAAACTGGACTATAATATCATATCAAGACCCTGGTGCCTTGAATGGTGCAGTAGCACAGCAACGTTCAGTTTTCTCTGCACACATTCCTCCACTGTCCATATTTTTCTTCAGGTAACTGTCACTTAAATTCATTAGACCCTAAAAGGGCTTCACCTTTCATTGTAGCGCACGCACTCTGAAATGAAAAAATATATGCACACCCTCCTCCCAAGGATCTTTGCATTGGACGGCCCACTGTATTTTATGCAGCTTTTTTCTTGTGTTCATTTGCATTTTTATGCAAGGTTACACACAGGGGCTCGATTATCATCATGAATAGATTAAGGAAACTATCAATCACGTCTCTTGTCGGACACAATGAATCAGCCACCACACCTGTCCTTAAAGCTGGGGGCGTGGACATGAATCTGTCTGTACAGGAAGAGAAAGATCATCATGTCTCTGCCTCACCACTGTTTTCCAAGGTGATGCTGTTGGCTGAACTGTTTTGGCTTTCTGAAGTTGGTATATGTAGTTAGTAGTCAAAGTGTAAATGATCTTTGCCTTCACTGGAATTAGCATTCTGTCAAAATTAAAAAATGTAATCTAAAGAATTTTATATAAACATATCATTGTCATCTTTTCTGTCCTGAGTTGTTCAAATTTACTTAATAAACATGTACATAAGACTGTCCTTTGTATGCATTTTATTAATAAAATAGTTTTATGTAAAAATAGTGTTTCCCAGAGGAAAGATTTTGTCTGGAATATTTCATTGACAAATATATAGATTATGGCCAGTAAGTGGTGGGGGTTAGTTGAGGTCTAATTGACTTCTATTACACTGTTCTATTAGATTGTCTAGTCTACATGTAACTGTTGTTTTATATGTATTGTTGTTGTACTAGGATAAAGTATCGCTTCTTCTGAATGAGAACGGGAAAAGTACATTTCATCTCTAGGGAAAGAGAGCTTAAAACTTCTGGCTAATGATAACAAATGACAGCTAATGAGTTGTCCAAACATAACAAATGGAAAGAATTAAAGGCTCAGAAGCATCACTGTTTCATTAAAATGCAATAAGGAGAGGAAAAATTGGTTTTATGGACGAGTGAGGATTTATATTGTGCAGGTTTTGTTTGAAAATTGAAAATGTGTAAACAAGGTCAAGGAATCATGTTTGGTCAACACTGTGCAAGCAAGTGTATACACCAGTTTATTGCATGGTGTGATGTACACATGTGGTTTTGTTCATATTTTATTATATTTAATAATAATTTTGTGTAGTGAGTATATATATATTTTTTTTTTACCTTCATTTATTTATTTATTTTTCTTTGTATTTGTTACTTTTTATTTCATGAGGAAGCTTATCCCTATCTATTAAGTCTTTTGCTAGGCATCATTTTTCTTTATGATTGTATTCCTTGAGCAGCAGTTTTCTTAGCAATAATCAATATTGAAGTCGCCAGTGGTCAAAGTGGCCAGGAGAACTGGGCTGGTTGAAAGGGGGAGATGGGGGAATTCTTCCACTGGAGCGACCTTGTCAATGTAACAGTGCTGTTTGAGTTTGGCCCTGAGCATTCAAACACACTCTCAATCACCCCTGTAACCCAGCAGTCCACACTTGGCTGCAGTAGTAGCCCTTTGCTATGATCTCAATTTGTATGTTGTCCCAGGCTGTTGAGACCTGACATGGTAAAATTAATGGATTGATCTCTTTTCCGAGTACATCTCCTTCCTGGAGGTGAGATAACCTGTTTTTTTGCAAGTTGTACGAAGCATTGACAAACATTAAACAAAAAAAGAAACAAACATGCCGCTTGTATTTAAGTCATTGCTAAGAAAAGATTAAAGGCAAGTTAGATCTGTGTAGTTGTAGAAGTGTGCTGACTACTGGATAAAGCATGGTCTTATAATTAGCATGCACAATCAAATACCAATTATTTTTTGTTGCATACAGTTTGAGTTGTGTTTAGAACTTTATTATGTAGACTTGCTTCATTTGTTGTATTTGCATTCATTAAATTTGCATTGATTCATTTTGTATGCTATGAGACATTCTCTAAGGCAGTCATTCTTCACAGAAACAGTGAATTTCCTTTGTCTTCTGTTGCACTTGCTAATGATTATATATAAGATAATTGCCAATGTGAATTACTATGCATGTGTTTGGCACAACCCGTATAGAGTGGAAACTATGTGTACCCCTTTTTATAATTGGGGAATTATGTTCATGTTGATTGCAGAAAAGGAAGTTTACTAGCAATTAGATCTCAATAGAGGCCCCAGCAGTCTACTGGACTTTGCGCCAGGCTTTTAGAAGTAAACACATTCAAACACTGCACATGGTCAAAGAGGCTTCATTGTGGGAGCTGGTCTTTAGACCATGCGGCACAGTGTGATGGGTCAACATTGGCAAGCTGTAAATAGCATTGTATAGCCTACAGACTAGGGGTACTCAGAGTGCCTCAGCTGAATAAAGCCTCTGTTGGAGGTTTAAGAGAGAAAGTGCTAGAGAAATCGTTGAGGGCTGGGACAGACATATGTGTATGTTAGTGTATGAGTATGTGCACATGTGTGTATGAGAGAGAGAGACAGAGAGAGGGGATATCAGCAGTCACTAAATCATCCTGTAATCAGCTCTCTATGCAGATCCATCCATGCATGTTAAGAGCGAGGATCTCTGTGCAGCCCGCCTGAGAACGCGGACCCCCCTCCAACGCCATCACCCTCTCAGCCGACCCCATCTGTAGCCTATCTTACTCTGTATTATCTGGAACCTATAAAACTCCTGAGCGGCACAAAAGAGTTAATGATTCCTTTTGTTTTGTGGCGGGGGGTTGGCAGGGAGGGGGTGTGTGTGTGTGCGGTGCACGGGCAAATGACAACAACAGATCCATCAAACTTAGCGGCGCTGGGCACATCAGCACTTTCTCTCCGCCGCTGAAGTGCACATATTGTGCGCTGGCCCCCCAGGAGCGGCAGGCGGGCCAGGGGGACAGGGCGGCCCCTCGGTGGCCAGCCAGGACTTGATAAATGACTGGAGCAAACTTCCTTGTCACCAGGCGGGGAGGAGCCCCCCTCAGTGAGCTACATCATCCTAACAGCATTATTCTTTTCATGCTGCTTGTCGATAAGGCCCCCCCTCTTGATTGGCATGGCGAAGTGGGCAGGTTAATTGGAAGGCTGAACTGTGAAACGGCATGGGAAGCGCTGATATTGTCCCCTCACCATAACATATGAAGACTGTGTATCAGTGTATCGATTACACACAGGGGTTCAAGGCTCCAGCGGGGTTCGAAGATGGTCAGGGATGGGGTGATAAATGTTGCGAGGGAGAATGAGAGGAGATAGATATTTTTTTAGATTAAATGGTTGGTGTGGCAAGAATTTAGCAGCGCTTTAGTGAGTTTTCTATTTTGTTGCTGTCATATCCAAACCTCATAGTCTTTTTTTTTCACCATTTTGTACATTTACCAGCTATTTACATTTTATAATGAATGTACTGATATAAGTTGTCAAAATTATTTGAAATCATTTTTTATAACTTAGCTAAAGCTAAAAATACTCTCTTGAAAAATAGCTATTTTTATGATGGTGTTTGATGTGGTAAAATCTTATAAGAAATATAAATATGCATTTGGTGGAAGTCCATTAAACTTTTAAAAGTTTATAAATGTGTTTATAAAAAAATATTTTATATAATGACTTTTTACTAAAGTTTTTTTTTTCCAGGGAACTGTAAAATTTGTTCCATAATACCATTGCTTCAAAGAACACGTTTAGAATGTGCATGTTCTTGAGATCAAATTGGTGCTCAAATGAGAGAGTTATCTGTTGCTTTAAGTGTGCAGCAGACATGTAAATTCTGTTGTGATCTAGCTTTGCTGAAATTGCATTTGCTCCAGTGTCTCGACTTGCATCAACACCAGTGTTAAAGAGGCAAGACATGTTTTGTGTCTGCACTCTTACCTCCACTCACTCTCTTCAGGCAGTGATCCTTTGCTTCGGCAGTCCTTTTGATCAGGGGGCCATGCCTAAATCAGATGGGGGGAAACCTGATACCAGACAGAAGAGGTAACATAACACAGTGTCCTCCCCTAGAACTTTTGCTCTCCGTCTTGTGTGTCTGGCCACCCTGCTCCCTGATGCTATCAGTGAAAAAGAAAGACTGCCAGTATCTAGTAGCTCTATGCCAAAGGACAGGAAATAGGATTTTTATTTAGCTTCAGAGGGGTCGGGCGTTTCACTAACATACATTTGTGATGATTTTCATGTGCCAGTAAATGTATCTTGCTATGTTGACGTGTCTGTGTTAATCTAAATTCTTATCCATGTACCTATGTCATGTTAATTGAATGTGATTTTTCCTGGCTTTTTTGTTGTTGTGCCTCTTAATCTTGTTTGCCTGTTTCTCAAGTAAACTCAATCCACAGAAATGAAAAACTAAGTGTTAAAAGTGCACACTTCATACCAGAGCCTTTATCTAATTACTGTCCCATCATTCCAGGTGGCGTTGCGATTCATTGTTTAAGCATCGAGATTTTCATTAGTTTCGTTCCTTTGCCTGGAATTTTTTGGGCTTATTAATTTAGAAATTAATTGCAAACATGAAGTGACAGTTTACAAGAAATGTTTAGCATAGCATGAATTATTACCTCAGTAAATTAGATGCCAGGCAATTTGGTGCATATGCTTGACTTCATAGGTTTTTGTGGCTAATAAAAGAGATAGAGAAGTTTTTAGCTTAGCTGAGGTCTCTATGAATAGTAAAAAAAAAATAAAATACTACTTTTTTAGAAGGGTACAGCTTAAATTGGCTCTTTTTGAGATTACTTCCATAGTTAATTAAATATTCTGAAATGTTTAAGCAAGTAGTTATGACCGTATATTATTTATGGATACATATAATGTCAAGTTAAGTAAAGCTTTGTCATCTTAACCATATACTGTGAAGCACACAGTAAGATGTAATAATGTCCTCCAGGACCAAAGGTGCAATGTGCAACACAACAGGACAGTAGGACAATTAGACATTGCTGATGTATGCCCTAGCAATACACCTAGCAATAAAAACCAATGTCAATATATATATAAAATAATAAATGTCATATGATAAAGGCACATTAAAGTCAGGAACACTTCGTCCTTCTCTTAAAAATTTTCAATTTCGGATATATAAATAAGTAATAATTTAATTCTTAGTAAAAGATTCAGTTAGAAAAGTGGATCTTTCACTGCAAGTTGTGATGATTGTTGCACAAAAATTTGGGGTTTGAAACAAGCAAAATAGTACCAACAAGCAAGATTTCTTTTGCACATATACAGGCATGACTTCATAGGCTTAGCAACAATTTCAGTAACTAAAGAACTTTTTCTTCAATAAGTTCAAATAACATGCCAAGATAAAGCTAAGACTAAAGTGTGGTGCATAGTTTTAATAAAGCATTTAAATAGCTGATATCCTCTAAGTCCACAACTATTTAATAATTTCTGTTATTATAAAATATAACACCTTTGATATTAATGTGATATTTACAATTCTTTCCATTATAATGTAAGTCCTTTACTTTAAAGTCAAATGTTGTCTAATGAAGAAGGATTTACTGTTCACTCTTTTGAAATACTCTTATTCTCCAAGTATAAGATGTACGAACAATTTGTCTTAATATAGGTTAGGATTGTTTAACTAAAAGAGGAAAAAATAACATGTCGTTAAGTTATGATTTGTCAAAATTGCAAATTCAGAATAAATGGAGAATACTAAGACAGAATATTACTCTTCGGGTTCTTGAAATGCTAATTGACTGATGTTGGGTCTTGACGGGCTAGTATCCCTTTTTAGGCTGTATATTATTTTTGCCGTCATATATAACACATCACATTTACAAGAATCTATTTTTTGAGTGTTAGGAATGCTGCTTAGCAAATGTTTTTTGTTTGTTTTTTATTAACTAATTAATTATTTTTAAATAACTGAAGGTTAGCTTAGCACCCAATTACAGGTGAATTGATTTGTGACTATGATTGGTCAAAACTTACTCACTGACCAATTAACTTGCATGATAGACATTTTTTTTTACTGGGCCTGGGCTCTTAAGATGTTGCTTATGTCTAACCCTGCATAATATACTGCATTGTCAGCACAATACAGAAAGCAGTGCAAAATACTTTCAGCACAAGTACATTTCTGAACAAGGTGAGATATTTAGTGAAATGCATATGTCTCTCTAAAATCCCAGGTCAACTGTTTTCTCTTTGCATAATAGAGATCCGGGATGTATTTCATGAAGCAAAGGTAGACTGTGTGAAATTGCAATGGTTTACAGACACTTCAGACACATACTCCACAATCTGTGTGGCTGTATTTACCGCAGTAGCATAACAGTTTTCCATGCAGTGCCTTCTGAGGGCTCAAAGGTCACACATATTCAGCAGTGGTTTCCATCTTTACTTTCAATGACTGAGCCTTTGGAGGATTTATTTTCTGACTCACAATGCTCTTTCCTGTTACTAACTCACCTATTTATTGTGGAATGTTTTAAAATGGTGAAAATTGAATATTCTATAAATGTTTCATTATCTTGCCTATGCCGTAACATTTTTTATTGTGTTGCAGACATTGAATTTATATGTTGACTCCTGTTATGTAGTCCATTCACAGACTTGCTGTGTCTTTAATATTGTTGTGGCTAAAAGAAGGTTTATTGTCATATTACACTCTCATCAGCAGGACAACAATTACAACATCTTGCAGTAGCCTTCCCATCCATGTGTCCGCTCAGAAACTTGCAATGTGTCTCCATATAACCCCTTTGTATGGGCGGAAAGCCCCAGCGGGTAGTGCTATGGCCTCCTGGGGCTGGCTGAGTCTGCCTCCTGCCTCATCTTTGGGAAGAGGGGACATGGAGGCTGTCCCTCGCTACACAGCACTGGGGTCCAGATTGCTACACTGGGCCAGTCTGGAGGTGGGCAATGGCACTCCAATTCATCTCCTGCTGTAGCCCACCGATGAGAGCACCCGGTGCCCACTCCTCATCTGTGAGAGCACTCAGGAAGATGGATTGGTTGGCCGGACCACCAGAGGAGGCAAAGCGTGTGGCTAAGAGACTGTGCAGCACGTGGCTGCTCTCATATGCAAGTTTGATGAAAGACATTTTCAACTGCAGTCTGGGGAACAACTTCTATCATACGCTGGATTCCCAAAGCACTGTAGCTCTAAAGCATCAGAACAATATAAAAGATGCCCAAGCACAGCTATGATTGTAAAATGTAATGTGAAATTTAAAAATATTTTGACTATTAAATACATCAATCATAACATTTTGTAACTGATTATAAATGATAGTTATCATTACATTCAATAAAGTATGAGCTCTTTTTTCATCCAAAAAATAAAATTCAATCATTGTGTTTCTTCTTTGTTTAATTTCAACTTCTATCTGCGCCCTTTAAAAAGAAAAATAGATCTAATCAGTACTTTGTTAAAGGTTGAAATCTGTGAGTTTGTTTGTTGTTTTAAGGAGGTATTTTGTTTTTATTTGGTATTAATATAATCATGCCAAATAACCTAATACTATCAAATTCAGGTAATCAAATGTAATCGAATTGTGATTAAATTTGAGATGATGTGATGCATCTAATCAAATATTGTTTAGAGATTTACACCCTTAGTATTTTTGTTCATTTTTTACATAATTGGTGCACTGAAGTGTAGTATGCTTGGAATTCCATACTATAACTTGAGTACATATTCCCCCAGTCAGACTCTCACACAATTAACTTCGCTTGAAATCCTTCTGCACAAGCACATATAACCTCGATTGGAAACCTGTGGCTCATGAACATGGAAGTTCAAATCCCCCCGGTGCTAACATTCGACTCGAATCTACCATTTGAAACAGCTGCGTAATTATGCACCTGTGTGGCTGCATTGTCTTAGCATGTTTTAACCTGTTTGCACATTCCTATATGTTTAATAAAATCAACTTCAGCTTTCAAATGTATTATGTTCTCATGAAATATTTGCAAATATTAGGACATAATGTTAATCTAACTCTAGTCTTATATATCTAACTCTAGTGCTGTATCTTTGTGATGCATGTTTCAAAGGTTGATTGTTGGTAACATAGGCCTGTTTCAGTCCCTAAGCACGTTCCACCTAGGTTATGCTGATACTTATAATTGCATGGGCTTGTCTGAAAAGGCAGACTAAATTACACAGATATGAGCTAATGTGCTATCAGTAATATTCTCATGATGTTCCTATTAATCAGCTTGGCTGGTTTTTATCACATATCGCTCTGCCCACCAATGGCTAGGCAATAATCAGTTGCACACACACATATACACTCACATATACACACACACACACACACACACACACACACACACACACACACACACACACACACACACACACACACACAC
>JBBIGC010000145.1:17365929-17376200 GCA_037576955.1 Lepidarchus adonis
CATCTCTTTGTGTATATACACACACACACACACACACACACACACACACACACACACACACACACACACAGAGCCATTGCAGCCATATCCCCCATGGATGATTCCCATTGATATCCCATTGATGAATCTGCCCAAGTACCCCTGTGACTGGAGGCAGCCGTTAAGACCCCCGCAAACTCATTCCGCTAGCGATTAACACAGGAACGACTGATGTATTTCTCATCTTTATTTACTCTGGTGCGGAGGCGCGGGCCGTTTTCTCGTTTGATATCGTAATATGCCGCAGGCCACTGCCTCCCACTGTCTGTCCTCCTACACCACTTAATACAGTGTCCTTGGCATCTATATCCTAGAACATTATTCGCTGGCTCGCAAAGGGTTAATAACAAAAGGCAGCACATGAGGAGAAAAAGGCAGAGGGATAATGAATATGAAAAAGGGGGGTTGCATATGAAAGAGGAATGAGATAGGGGGAGCTAATGACAGGTGTAGCTGTAAATTCTTCATTCTGCATGGGCTGATGGGAAGCGCTCGCCTGTGCGCTCGCCTGTGACTTTACAACTAATCCTGTTTGTAAGTTATTATTTATCTTCAGCAAAGTTTGTCAAACTTGGGCTTTGATATTTTTTTTTCCTCCTCCTTCCTCCGATTTCTCTCTTGTGGCTCGCTCTCACACATGCTCCCCACATAATTTATGACTGCCTCTGGTCTTCATGACAGATTATTAAAAGTAGAATTAGTTTTTTGCGGTGGATTTTTCCACTGGGAATTGGTGAGGCAGTCCTCTCAGAGGAAGGTCTCTTACGAGGTCTCCATTACTAATAGAAGTTTTTTTTCCCTTTTTTTGATGGGGGTGAGAAGACTAATGATTTGAATTTACTGTGGCAGCCGTCACGTGGTGGGAAAAGCATCAGCGGAGGAGACAAGAGGTTAAGTTCTTCCCTGTGGAGAGCTTTATTGGATTGTTTAGCAGCAGAAAGATAATGTTTTTGTCATAGACTGCTGCTGCTGCTGCTGCTGCTGCTGCTGCTGCTACTGCTGCTGCCGCTGTGCTGGAGTTGACTCTGGATAGGGAGAAAAAAATGGGGAATCATTGAGAGGATTGGAGGAGGAGAGAAAGGGAAAAGAGGGACACTGATGTAAGCTGCTGTCATATTTTCCGTAGATGCTGAGGAGGAAGGACACCAGCAGGATGTGTACAAATGCTGCAGAGTTATACTTAACCTAAGTGGAGAAAAGAAGGCAAGGGTGTGTGGATTTAGAAACCATGGTTTCTTTTCATACATACACAAAAAGCAAGATACACATGCACAGCCACACACGCACACAAAGTCCTATTTCCATTCACCTGATGGCCGTTTGAAGCTTGTTCTCCCAGCATGCTACTGCAGCATGGGAACCAGAGGGGAGTCACAGCACAGCTGAGAGCCTCGGCTTAATCTTATGCATCATTAAGCACTCAGCGGCAAGCCAGCGCTGTTCATATACATCATCCACGCTTAATAAACATAATGATGACATAAGATGTAATTCTAGATGAATTTTCATTTTATAGGGAAATGGAGAATTCCTCTAGAAAGGAAAAGAAAGAAAAAAGTAAATTATCAGGGAAGTACAAAATAAATGATGTTTTTTTCACTAAGATGAATAGTGGTGTTTGGGGCATTAGAGATGGGGAGGAGAGTGGAGTGAGTGAGAGTGGGCTGTGGGAGGGGGTGTTGAAGAGGGCAGGGGAGGTGGCGGGAGAGGGAAGAATGGGGGTGGGGGGTAAGAGAAGGTAAGCGGCACGGGGGGGTTGCACTTGCCATTTCTACATTTTAATCGTGGGGGTCTGATGGACAGGCAGAGGGAGCCGGATTGGGACTCATCCATCATGGGGGCTGAAAGTTGCATGAGTGGTAGACTTTCAGGCCAGGTCACTTTACAGAGAAGGAAATAGGATTCTGATGAAAGTGTGAAAAGGCGAGTGGCCCCAGACATGGCTGAGGGCAGCAGGGGTCATAGGAAGGCTACAGAGACCTGAGATGACCATGTCCTCTCATATAGAGGGTGGGAGGACAGGGCTATATCAGCCATCCAGGCCATGTTTGGGGAAGCTGACTGCTGCAGACCCCCTGCAGTGTCCTCACCCTGAACCCAGCCCTGTACCCACAAAAAATAGCACCTTTCGTGCCATGGAGGCGAGTGGCACCCATGAATTAATGCAACAAGGAGGGAGATGAATCGCCCTTTGAAATTAGCGAGCACTTTGAATTCCAACAGAGGGGGCCGGGCAAACTACTTCCCCTCTATCAGTGACTCTTGACACGGGCAGATAACGGCCCAGAACGAGCATCTACAAATCAAACCGTAATTACGACCGCTGGCGTCCCATAAACGCCCCAGTCAAGATGGCTGCTTGAAGCTGTGCAGTGTTTGTACAGCTGTACGAGTCCAGGCTTCAGATGCTGCTGAGAGGAAATGGCAGCAAGTGCACAAGTGCATGTCTGCCAAAAGTCTGCAAAACTGGAATGCACTGGCTCTGTCTAATGGCTAACTAGAGCAGGGCAATACAAATACACATCCAATTCTACATCGCAGTACAGCATCACAAGTGCTTTTTTTTCTCTTTTCAGCCTGAAATAAAATATAATATAGTAAATAAGTATCATGCATCGTTCCATGCTTTTCCCCAGATTTAGTAACATAAATTCCAGAGTACTACTAATGCTGTACATCTTTACTGCAGTTTAGTATATGTTAATTATAACAACTCAGCATCTGAAACATACTAGTACTGGTAAATGGGCTGTTGTAAAGATGTAGGTTGAAATTGTGAACAGAGTAATGTAAGCTATTTAGCCACCTTCTCCAATGCCAGCATGGCTCCCACTAAATCTGCTGCCAGTGTGGCCAACTGGAACTCTTCCCAGAAAGCACATCCTCATTATTATGTGCATGCAGTGTTCCCAGAATTCATGAATTTGTGGTTTACATAGATCACACAAATGAAAAATAAAGAAATCAGTCAGCAAATAACAAAATTTCCACAACTGTATGATTTACATAGCCATTGTTTTTTATGAATCAGAATCAGAAAAACTTTATTGTCCCTAAGGAAATTGCTTATTGTATAATTGTATAATTGTATAACTATTTGGTAGTTCATTGAATTACATTATAAACTGGAAGCAATACAATAAGATTTACTGAAATAAGATATTTGAGAATGTAAAATGTGACACTGCTGATTCATTTCAGTTTGTTTCTTTTGAGCTTTCTGTATGTTTAACACCTGCTTCACCATCTTGCTGTATCTTGACACAGATCTTTTATGGTTTACCTCATCACCTATTTATATTGTCCTGTATAACTCAAAGCTGGAGTGAGTGCTTTTGATATAATCTTTTCTTGGTGAACTATAGAACTCTTAAGCATAACTGAGTTGTTCCTGGCACCACTGTCAAATTACATCTTGTTTCTCAAACTATTAAAAGTGTCAGTGGTTGTCTGCTGTTGCTTTTATATGCTGTTATTAACGATGCAGAGCCTACCGCCCAGAGTGTACGTCTAATTAAAAACCCCCAACAGTTAAAGCTGGAGAATGAATCCAACAGATAGAAAATAATCACTGCAAATAATGTGATTATTTTTCACAGCCTCTGGAGGACTGGGCTGTGATGTCCTATCTGTATTCTTACTGTGTGCTGTGAACCCACTCTATAATTATTATAGGCTGCTGTTAAAGTTGTGACTTTCCACAGTAGGGTTTAACGGCTGCCAGTTCATTTATTTCAAATCCTTTCTTCATTTACATGGTATTCATCAAATCTGTTATTTGGCATTAAAGTTTAGTTATTGAAATAAGCTCCTGATCCTCTTAGCTGTAACCGCTGATGTGCCCTGTATTAAAATACTTAACCCTCAATTTTCCCATGAGAAATTGCCCTTCTATTGACATATTCACATTCACAATATCAGTTAAATGAAAATGCATGCAAATTTTTGTATTTGATTAATTTTATGGCTGTTATTTCAGTAAGCAGTACATAAACTCTGACCATGTGGAAATGAAGTCAGTATCACTGATGAAGCTAGCTGTGCTTCAGACAAAATGATGAACTGCCACTAGTCAGCATCAGAGATGAGACACAGCTTCAGATGTGTGGGTATATATTCATTTTTAGAGCACAGTGATTCAGATGATAGATTGTGGTCTGGTGGAAGTGTATTCTGGGGTTGGGTGGCTCTCTGCTTGACCGTAACCCCCTACTCTCATTTCTGCCCTTTGACTCTGTCAGCGCACACACGCTGGCCTGCTGGCCCGTTTCCAGGCTCCCTGTCTTAACCTGAAGAATTATGGGTGGAGATAATTAGCTCTTATAGGTACACTTTCCATTTCTTCACTTCACTAAGCACATCATCTTGCTCGCCTCTTTATTGTTTGCTTTGCTTTGTCAGATCGATGTCTTGCTACTGCGTAACTAGCAGTCATATCTAAAGCAACATAAATCACAACACTGTTCCTTGTCGCACCAGTCCCATGCACTTCGCATCAGTCCCATCTGCAAACGCAGGCAAAAGCAGCTTCTCTTTTTCCTTCTTTTTCTTTTTTTTCCTTTACAGAAAACCGACATCTCTGTTTGCTGTCTGGGTTTGACTGTGCTTACCATTTTGCCGCTGTTTGTGTAGTGCTGTGCTCACTGGTCTTTTGCCATGTAAAATGGAATGTGATTACACAGTGCTTCACTTTGGCTTTTGGAGGCTGTCTGAGCATCAGGCGTTTGTGTCAGATCCCTCTCCACCCTGCCCATAATATCCTCCTGCTCCCCTTGAGTCAGGGGCGGACTGCTGAGGGGGAACCTTCCGGATTATCTCCTATCAGGTGCCCTCAGTGGATAGCAGCAGGGTGGGCAGCATCTTGCCCGCCATTACTACAGGCCCCACTATGATTCCACTCTAATGAATGCACAAAATGCAAATAGCCCTCCCCTGTAAAAGTTGACATTGTCTCCTGTGATAAATTTTCTGCTGAGGTAAGAGACAATTTAGAGCCGAATTACAAGCAGGCTCTTTGTCACTCTTCAGCTCCATTTACATTCGTAATTAGCTGTAATTCCACTGCACCCATTAGAGAGAGAGAGAGAGAGGGAGAGAGTGAGACTACCACTGAAACAAATAAGCAGTAAAAGGAGTGAGAGAGAGAAAAAGAGAGACAGAGCCAGATCTCTTGATGCTGTTCACCGACACAGCGCCGTCAGCTGGTGATTTATATGCAACCTCGCACGGCCATCGCCACGCCAATGGGTGTAACCATTGATTAGGAGCAGGAAATGAGGCACACACTTTGTCCTCAGTGTCAGGGGCTCTGGGTCGAGGAGGAGGAAGTCTTGCGATCTTGACGTGTTCAGCCCTCAACACCTGAGTGCGTTTTAGAGGGTGGCGTTAGATACGCTTCTCAAGCGTTACCCAAACAGACACATGACATCGTGCTGCTGTGCTGGTTGAGTGACAAGCTTAGACTTGTCATTGAGTCTCTTTCAGGCCTTTGTGACACACACACGCACACATACACACATACATACATAGGAAGAAGCAGTAGCATGGTTTGTTTTTGTCCTTTGTCTCTGCATTATATGGCAATGACTCTTGTGGTTAAAAGGTCATACACCCTGTGATCTTATACCAACATTTATTTTTCACAAAAAAGTCTTATCCATTGTGTCTCTTTCTGGGAGCTTTCAGGACCAATTCCTTTAAGGCTTTACTGGTACTCACATTTCATACAATGTCCTATTCTGTGTATCTTCATACCAAAGGTTTGTTTAACCATGTCCTGCTACTGACTGTTCACTTGACCTCATCTCACACCAGCGGCTAGACTGCAATGCTTGCCTGTGGTCAGTTCTAGTATCTAAATGCTTTTGTCATGCATTCTCTCAGTGTGGTCTAATGAGGCTGCCGATGACCTTGTTTGGAGAGAATAGGTTTGTTTATTCTGAAAGCTCAATGTAATGGTGTCTAATTGATTCATTCGATGAACACATCAAAATCATTTTCTCAGATTCATTAACCATGATGATCGAGCATCCACACCCCCAGACACAAAGGGATGTCCTGTAGGCCTACCTCTGTGTTGTTGATACTAGAAATACTCTAGTTTATGCTATCTCTGTAGGACTGCTGTTGTGCTGCTATAAAATGTAGATGCTAGAATTGTGCATTAGGATGCTATGATTGCATCCATCAATCATGTCTGAGATTTTGGAAATGATAGTTTAATGTACCTTTTTAACTACATGTAACTTCATGTCTTCCTTTCTATATATTTTTTGTCGTCAATGTGAAATTCTGGTGAAGGAGGTGTAAAGAGAAAGCGAGAACCCATTGTGTTTTTCCCTGTCATTAAGCTGTGCCTGGGAGATGATGTGGAAGCTGTATGTGGTCCAAGGGAAGTATTTATGGCCCTGCTGGAATCTCGTTGGGCTCCGCTGATAGCTGAGATAATGGGAGCGAATGGGATGCAGCGAGCTGTTCTAATGGCACCAACAAGACATGAGAACAGCCAGGATAAATAAATGTTAGCCATTTTCTCCACTCCATACCATTTGCATGTTCTACTATTAAATGCATTAAATGCCCTTTAAATATTTCTGATAATAGAATAATAATAAATGTGCCCGATCCACTAAATGTGGAAAATAAGGATTTAAACATGCTAAATGCATTTAATGCAAAAGCTAAATGTTTCATTTGAATGGTGAAGTTGTGTTGGGTTGAAGATAGCAGGGGCTTTAATTTTAATTTGTTTTAATTCTGACACTTACGCTCCAATGGCTTTTCTCATGGAATGGGGAGGAATACAAACAAGATTTCACTTCATTAAACAGCAACAAACTGTACAGAAATTGCACTTACTTATGGAAATGGATTTTAAGCATGCAAAGCATTACTTGCTCAGTCTACGCTGAAATTTGAAAAACATTACAGGGTGAGCATATTAGCTGTGACAGACTCAAGCACAAGGCCTAATTACAGAATATGGGGATCAAGGTACAGCTAAGCCCATGGAGATAAAAAGGGACAAGCTATTAGGAAAGTATATTGACCTTAAAAACCATTTAATATAATAAACTAGTATTTGCAAAGGTTGCATAAGACTGGGTGTTGGCAATAGAAATATCACTCAACAATAAAATCAGAAATTATCTTACCTTACAATTGGGGGTGGGTAAAACAGAAAACATGTTACTAAATGAAATGTTCATGATGCAATATATATAATATAATATAATATAATATAATATAATATAACATAACATAACATAACATAATATAATATAATATAATATGATTAGAGTTTTAGTTCGAAAACAAGAAGGTTTTTACTCATATTTACTCATATTTAGAGTACTAACTCTACTAATATTTGTAACTACAGTTTTTCAAGGGGCATTTTCTGAAAAATCTGCAATCTGGTGCTTTACATATTACTATATCATACAGTATACGATTTAAACTCATTTCTATTGTCTTAATTACTAAATTATATGAGCTGACCTCACACTATTGTTTCGAATGTCCTATATAAAAAAGGGCATCAGACCAGCTGTGGAATCTTCAGCTAGTGTTTGTCTTTTACACAGACATGGTTAGGCCATTATTTTTTGCTTACCTTCATAGTATAAAAAAACAAGCTATAGCCAGCATGACTCCACCAACCATCAAGCAGGCCTTTTAGGGTTTACAAACAGACCTGTGCCTTGCTGGGAGCTCTTTTCTTTCCTTATGTCACCCAGACCTCATTCTAATCTCCTGAGCTGCTTGAGCCCGAGTGTGCAGGATGTGAATAGAAACTTCAGTCTTATTGTTTATGTGCTGCTCAGTGTGACCGCTCTTCGTGTCCTCCACTCTGGTTTGTTTTTCATGCTACTTAACAGTGACATTGGTCGCCATGTGTGTTTACCTATCTTCAGTACACTAATCTATTTGCGTTAATCCTGGAATTCCGATAGTTCCATTATATATTAGAAAAGCAATTATCAGTTCATTAAACTTCAAATGTGTTAATACAAGTCATAAGACTAAGCCATCTGTTGAATTATCGTCCCAGTCTCTTTTGAAGCTATCCACTAAAGAACGCTTCTAAACAATTAAGGTTATACTTGGTAATTTAACTTTGAAAATGGGATGTCTGCTGTTACTTGCCTAATAATAGCCATGCATATGGCAGTTATTTAGCCTCTTTTTAATGAGAGAGATGGCCCCCTCAATTTGTCTTTGAGATCTGGAAAAGGCAGATTGGAGCCTGAGGACTCAATTCACCTGAGCATATGTCGAAATAGGAGGCTTTTCTATGTGCAGGCACACCTAATAACTGAACTAGGGCAAAAGGAGTTTGTCATACAAATTCTAAGATGTAATACTATATTTGCTGATTTTAGTTTAAACTCTTAGAATAAGAAATAAAAAGCTAATCATTTTTGTTTATGTAGTATGAATGATCAGAGGCAGCTCAACAAGTATATTATTTTAAATTCCTTCTCTGCACCTTTTTCATTCCTCATCCTTTTCCAAGCTCTTTAAATGTATATGTATATTTATTGGTAGATCGTCACATGTGATTTGTGTGAAAAACAGGGTTTCTGTGCTTAATTTTAAATGTGACACTGTGATATATGTCAGAGAGCATGCCATCAAGTTAACCTCAACTCATTCTGCAAAATCAATAAATCAGTGCTGTAATTGGGCTGCTTTAGCATGTTTGCTGTTTCGAATTACATGCTGAGGCAATTTGAATGCGGTGCAGTCATAAGCTAGCATTTTGAATTATGTGACATTTAGTCATTTTCAGCCTCTTAAATTTGAGATGGAAGCAATAAGACAGACAAATGTGTCTGAATATGTGCTGAAGTTGAGGTAATAATTCTCTGGCTTGCAGCTTCTTTGGTTGCAGCCCAGTTTGAGAAGGTGAGGATTAGGATGACTTGGAGCCGTTCTTTTTAAATTGTACTGTTTTACTTTGATTTGGAATGAAATAATTTCTTGCTAATATATAGTTATCTATTATGCTTTGACATGTTATTGATTAATATGTCTGACAATTTATTATTCTTAAAAAAACTGTGTTCATTGTAAAGAGATAAAATACAGAAAAAACATAGCACTATATTTCTGGAATGCTTGTCAAAATCTTTTAAATTCTAACAAAAGAAACAGAAATAGATTTATTCCTGGTACTTTTAAGGGAGGTGCATTTCTTTCTGAGAATATGTGTGCAAATGACACTTTTTGCACAGAATTTTAAATTTACCAGTGTAGTATGTGTCAGGGTGCCATTGAATTAATCTGCAACACATTGTGAACTGCCCCATTAACTGTTTAATGTGCATATAGATTTTCTTCTCTGTTTATTCATTTTATGTTCTGTTTTATTTTTGAGTAAAGTTAAATTAATCTGTTTGGATGGCAAAGCAAAATTTTCTTGATATATCAAAATAGTAGATGTATTGTACATCAATCTGAGATGGAAAAGTGTTCTCTCAGCATCTTGCCCTGTGCAAGCTTGTATTGACAGCTCAGATGGGAAGCTGGCAGAGGAAATAGCCTCATTTGTTTCCTATGGCTCAGTAATGGCAGATCACCTCTTAGGGCAGTCAATTGACAGGCTCCAGTCTTGGTGTGCAAACATCCATGAGGATTTTATTGGCTTCCTCTTCAGCTTTCCCACCTAATGTTGCTAGCCCAATGAGCCTCAGAAGTTGTGAAGGTATTCTGGAAAAAAAGAAATAAATAAATCACCTGCAATCCAGGCATTTCCCATTTATGATATAAATAGTTTAAATGAGGAGAGATCATTAGTGTTGAGTAAGGGCATGTGGCCTTTTGTTGTTGTTGTGAATGATATGCATTTGTCATGTCTTGAGCACATCCACAGGCTTCATTTTGAATATAGGTGTCCATTTTCTAATGCAGTCAATAGACTCTAGCTGTATGTGAAAAGTGTTAAAACCAATACTCTCTCAGGCTGTCAAACATTCTTCACAAACTTCTTTGAAAAGGCACATTCTACTAATGTATATATAATTTTTTTTTGTGTATTGTCAATTTTTTGTTGCTCAATTTAAACATGTGGTATTTCTAAAAGTCTACTGTGGTCTATATAGTTGAAGAAATACTCTACCTAAAGGACAGTTTTTAGTTTGGGAATATAATTTATCAATAGATAGATAGATAGATAGATAGATAGATAGATAGATAGATAGATAGATAGATAGATAGATAGATAGATA
>JBBIGC010000145.1:17393257-17403495 GCA_037576955.1 Lepidarchus adonis
AGAGAGAGAGAGAGAGAGAGAGAGAGAGAGAGAGAGAGAGAGAGAGAGAGAGAGAGAGAGAGAGAGAGAGACATTGTTTGTGTTTGAGATATATGTATATATGTATATGATATATATATATATATATGAGAGAGAAAGAGAGAGAGAGGGTCTATTGACAAACAAACATACATAGAGAGAGGCTATGGGAATAAATGGAAGTAATGGTGTTTAGACTGAGGTGGATAAAGACTGTTGCTTGGTCCTAGTTGGTTATTTGAATATGAAGACTTCATTTCTATATTGGAAAACCTGGTGACCTTCTTGGTGTTGTCAGGCTCAAGGAAACATGTTTGATCCAAGATGCTTTGGACTATATTTTCACCCCTAATAGGTGTGCTAAACTTTTCTCTGGGTTTGGCCTAAGTGCTTTAGGGGTATTGCCCAGCTTACAGAAGCAGGGTGTGAAGGTAAAAAGGGTATCAGAGACAATTTGCTATCTCATCCTGTTTTTGCTTCACTTGTGCAGATTGAATTTAATGATTTAGTGTGGTTGAATTCACCCACTGCTTAGATAGCTACTGTTTAACATGTATTTATGCAATTAATCAAAATATTCTTGCCAAATCAGTGATCACTCTGTTGCCAATGCCAAAGATTCTACACCTGCTGCAGCATATAACAACGCATTATACTAATGATAGTGGAGCAATTATTTATTGTGGCATATCATGGTTTCACTTGACATAGTAAATCTGCAAGATTAATCTTCGGCAAGCCCCATCAATAATTATTGAATTACAAATATTTTCTGTGCACAATATTCTGTAAATGACCTATTTCATCAACATCCATGCAAATGTACCTTCAAATCAGTGAGGAGTATTGTTTTACAATAATTCTTACTCACTTTTCAAATCATTTCATTTACAGTTTTGAGTGTTTAGGTTTAATTTTGGAATTCAGACCCACTTTTGTAATGTTTGATTTGTCACCATATACAAACAGTGCAGAGTTTTGCATTATTCGTAGGCTAGGTTATTTTCATCAACACGGTTCAATAGGAAAGCTGTTAAGCACTTTCAGATAGCCATACACACATTTGATGAAAACAAATTAGGATAGGATAAGATAACCAACGGAAACATTACAAGCTGCAGTGAAAATATGTTATGGAAGGAATTCGATGTTGCAAATAAATATAAATGTAATAGATGAGTATGTGTATCACATGAAGTCCCGAATCATCAATGCACATAGATCATTTAAATTTGTGTTTACTCATTAAATGTGCTATTAAAAATACCAGCAGACAGCATTTACAGAAGTAAGGCTTCTTCTCCTGCTGAAACCTGTTGATGCCTAGGTAATCCTCTAAAAGGAATCAATTTTCTATCAAATAAAATCACAGATAGCCATAATCTTTTGACAACATGAGATGAAAGTTAGGTTGATTTGTTGGCAGGCAGCTGTACTATTCTTGTTAATGAATTTTTAATACCCTTAATGACAGCAGAGGAACGATGTAATTAAAAGAGCAAGTTTGGAAAAATGCTGACTTAAACTCTTTATGAAGACCATTTTAATGTTAGTTTAATTGGAATTAACACATTATCTTAATGAACAGATTGCCTTCAAGGAAGTTATTTCCCTTAGCAAGCTTAAACTAGCCTGCATGCGATTTTGAGAAAAAATCTTTTTTTGGCCATGTCGTCTCTAGCTGGAGCTGCAGGGTCATGGATTAAATTCACCCAAATTTAATAATTGTGTATTGCTGTTACATTACATTTGTTTCCGAATTCTGCATTCTAACACATAAATATAATTCATTTGGCCTTTTTACATATTTACATAAAAAAAACTGCAGACCTCTATATGCAAAGAAATATGTAGGTCTATGTCTAGGCATGAAATACATGCAAAGGATGAAGGGACACCAGGGGCCAAGCAAATGGACCACTGCACAACCTTGACACAGTCAACACCTGGGTGACTGTCCTATCTTTGTCAGAAATGTCTGTACAGAGGGGAGAAGGTAAGGTGGGGGGCTGGCTGTTTTTATGTGCAGAAGCTTTGGGCAGTTGAGTTTAATTTGGGATTTACAAGTGACATTGTGCCCCCACACCCGTCCTCTTACTCTCTGGGGTTTATGGACTGAGACAGAGGGTCTTCTCCTCGTGATTAGACAGCCTGCGACTGGCCATGCACAAAGTATTATGGTCCTTCTGCATTATGTATCGAAGTACACAGGACCACCCCACCACCTCCACCACCACCACTTCCACCAACGACACACACACTAACACACCCACACACCCCATTTGCCCAACCCTTATAACCACGAAGGTCAAAATTGTCAGAGAGCATGAAAGCAAATTAACACATAATACAAGTAACGTGATGTTCTGCATAACTTCAAGTTAAATACATTTGAGCTTTAAAGAATACGAAAGCTAACTTTCTTCAGTTTGGAAATGATGGTAATAGTTCTGGTGTTAGAGGTGGCAGTAGAGGGAGTGATGTATGAACTGCAAGCAGCCACATGTCAACTGAAGGGCTTATCTTGCAGAAGCTGTTTCCCTTAAGCCCTGGCATTAATACACTGATAGCCCAAGGAATAGCCAAGCATAAAATGAATGTAAAAGGATGAAGAAACAACAAGAAAGGAGAGTAAGAAAGAGGACGAAAGTGTTTAGGCCATAAGCTCAACAGACCAGTAAAACAGAACTACTAGGAGTATTACAGAAAGGCACTCCTGTGCATGTGTGTATATTTTCTTCACTCTTGTGTGTGTGTGGTTGGGGGGGGAGGTACATGTAAAGAATATCAGTGATATATGATGTGTTTTGGAACATACCCTGAATAGGCATAATATGAACATCACTGACAACATTGTGGCCAAGAAATGTGAGTAATTATAGATACATACATACATATACGTATAAAATCTCACAAAGTGAGTACACCCCTCACATTTTTGTCTTTTCATGGGACAATACTGAAGGTAAGACACTTTAATATAATGTAAAGTAGTCAGTGTACAGCTTGTATAACAGTGTAAATGTGCTGTCTTCTCAAAATAACTCAATACGCAGCCATTAATGTCTCAACTGCTGGCAACAAAAGTGAATTCACCCCAACTGAAAAATTCCAAATTGTGCCAAATTAGCCATTTTCCCTCTGCAGTGTCATGTGACTCATTAGTGTTACAAGGTCTCAGGTGTGAGCAGGTGTGTTAAATTTGGTGTTATCGCTCTCACACGCTCTCATACTGGTCACATCACACTTAATGGCAATGAACTCTCTGAGGATCTAAAAAAATATTGCTCTTCATATAGATGGCCTAGGCTATGAGAAGGTTACCAGCACCCTGAATCTAAGCTGCAGCACGGTGGTCAAGACTATACAATGGTTTAACAGGAGAGGTTCCATTCAGAACAGTCCTCCCCATGGTCGACCAAAGAAGTTTTGTGCACATGTTCAGTGTCATATTCAGAGGTTGTCTTTTGAAAATAGACATATGAGTGCTGCCAGCATTGCTGCAGAGGTTCTAATGGTGGGAGTCAGTCTGTTAGTGCTCAGACCATACTTTGCACACTGCATCAAATTGGCCTGCATGGCTGTCATCCTATTAGGAAGGCTCTTCTAAAGATGATGCACAAGAAAGTCCGCAAACAGTTTACTGAAGACAAGCAGACTAAGGACGTGGTTTACTGGAAGCATGTCCTGTGGTCTGATGAGACCAAGATAAACATATTTAGTTCAGATCGTGTCAAGCGTGTGTGGCAGCAACCAGGTAAGGAGGACAGGGACAAGTGTGTCTTGCCTACAGTCAAGCATGGTGGTAGGAGTGTCATTGTTTGGAGAATGCCAACATGTACTGTGACATACTGAAGCAGAGCATGATCCCCTCCCTTCTGAAACTGGGCAGTATTCCAACATGATAATGACCTCAAACACACCTCCAAGATGTCCACTGCCTTTCTAAAGAACCTGAGGGTAAAAATACTGGAATGGCCATCTGTGGGGCATCCTCAAATGGAAGATGGAGGAGCGCAAGGTCTCTAACATCCACCAGCTCTGTGACGTCGTCATGGAGGAGTGCAAGAGGATTCCAGTGGCAACCTGTGAAGCTCTAGTGAACTCCATGCCCATGAGAGTTAAGGCAGTGCTGGAAAAAAATGGTGGCCACACAAAATATTGACACTTTGGACAATTAGTTCTTGAAACTGATGTGGTGGAAGCAGAAAAAAATGCACAAGCAGAGGGACCTGAGCCTCTTTGACAAGGACATTATTGTGATGCCTAGACAAGTCAGAGCATTTCTAAACAGCTTGTCTTATGGAGTGTTCCATGTGTGCAGTGGTTAGTACCTACCAAGAGTGATCAAAAGAAGGACAGGTAGTCAATCTGCCACAGGCTCATGGGCACCAAGGGCATCGATACATCTAAAACATTTGAATATTGTGAAAAAGTTCAATATTTCTTGACATTCCTTTCAGAAAGTGAAATTCATACACACTGCTCAAATAAATAAAGGGAACACTTAAACAAAACAATGTAACTCCAAGTCAATCACACTTCTGTGAAATCAAACTGTCCACTTAGGAAGCAACACTGACAATCAATTTTGCATGCCGTTGAGCACATGGAATAGACAACAGGTGGAAATTATAGGCAAGTAGAAAGACATCCCCAATAAACGAGTGGTTCTGCAGGTGGTGACCACAGAGCACTATTCAGTTCCTATGCTTTCTGGCTGATGCTTTGTTCACTTTTGAATGCTGGTGGTGCTTTCACTCTAGTGGTAGCATGAGATGGAGTATACAACCCACACAAGTGGCTCAGGTAGTGCAGCTCATCCAGCATGACACATCAATGTGAGCAGTGACAAGAAGGCCAGTACATCAGGAGACAATGAGGAGGCCGTAGGAGGACAGCAACCCAACAGCAGGACTGCTACCTCTGCCTTTGTGCATGAGGAACAGGAAGAGCACTGCCAGAGCCCTGCAAAATGACCTCCAGCGGACCACAAATGTGCATGTGTCTGCTCAAATGGTCAGAAACATGAGGATGGTATGAGGACCCGACGTCCACAGGTGGGGATTGTGCTTACAGCCCAACACCATGCAGGATGTTTGGCATTTGCCAGAGAACACCAAGATTGGCAAATTTGCCACTGGCAGCCTGTGCTATTCACAGATGAAAGCAGATTCACACTGAGCACGTGTGACAAAAGTGAAAGGGGTCTGGAGACGCTGTGGACAATGTGGAGATCCCCCAGCATGACCGGTTTGGCAGTGGCTGCCAAGGCACTGAGATGAGATCCTCAGACCCCTTGTGAGAACATACGCTGGTACGGTTGGCCCTGGGTTCCTCCAAATGCAAGACAATGCTAGACCTCATGTAGCTGTAGTGTGTCAGCAGTTCCTGCAAGATGAAGGCATTGATGCTATGGACTGGCCCGTCCGTTCCCCTGACGTGAATCCAAATGAGCACACAGAAGGAAGTATGAAGTGCTCTAAGATTTCCTGGAAGATGCTGTGTTGACTGTGAACTTCAGAAAACACAGTGGATCAACACCAGCAGATGACATGGCCTGGAACTGGACTTCAAGCAACGTGGATTCTGTGCCTCTTCACTCTTTCTCCAGACTCTGGGATCTTGATTTCCAAATAATATGAACATTTACATTCATCTGAAAGGAGGATTTTGGACACTGAGCAACACGCCAGTGCTTTTTCTCCTTAGTCCAGGTAAGACGCTTTTAAAGTGATCTCTGGTTCAGGAGAGAAAGCAATACTCTCAAGGCTGCGGTTGTCCCTGTTGCTGGGACAACCTGTTTCTATAGCAGTGATCTTTTGTGGCTTACCCTCCTTGTGGAGGGTGACTGTCTTCTGGACATCTGTCAAGTCAGCAGTTTTCCCCATGATTGTGTAGCCTCCTGGCCCAGATGGAGACCATTTAAAGATTCAGAAGATTGCAGGTGTTTTGTGTTAATTTGCTGATTAGGATCTGACAACATGACTTTCCAAGATTTAACTTTTCTACAATATTCAAATTTTTGAGATGTACCTGTATGCTGAGTGAAGTCAAGTCTGTCTGGTCAGATCCTAAAGAGGAGCTCCTGTTTCACAAAGTAATAATGCTAATTGTGACAAAACAGTCCTAGAACACACAGTGCCCCACAGTCAGTGCTGTTTTGGCTGGATGAGGGGGACCTACACAATATTAGACAGGAGGTGTTAATGTCATGGGTGATTGGTCTATGTCATATGTTACTATTTTCAAACATCTTCATATTCTAATATTACCTAAAAAAAAATTCTGTGCTTCAACATGACTATTAAACTTATTTTTTAATCACCAGCAAGGCAATAGATACTTATCATGCTAGAATGATACGAAGCAATAACTCCATTTACCAATGTGAAAAAAGAAACTCATTGTTTTTGCCAAAATAAGGCTATTAAGGCCTCAAAATCTATTTTGTCATGAACACAAGCACTAAATAAAGAAATACATAAAATACACTATCATTTCTTATGAAATAAATGAAAAAGAGCAAGAAATTTGCATTATATTTGTTGTTTTACACTGACTACAGTCACAGAGACAGTTTTATTCCTTTATTTTATAGATTTAAAAAAAGAAAACCCAGAGGCGCTAAAACACAGGCAATGATTAATGTCCCTCTCAGAGAAAGAAATTATATGGAATAAATTAAACTACTGCGGCAGCAAATTGAAAAATAAGGATGTAAATGAGCTTTGAATACTTAATATCTTATAAAGAAAAATAGTCAATGAGGCCCAAAAATGATGAGGGATTGCAAAAGAAACATAATATTAGCTCTAATGACCAAGGCTAGGTTTTCTGTGCTGTCAAAATCTTACTGTCACAAGTGATTTGCTGCACAGAAAATGAGTAATGAGGGACAATATAGACCAATTGAAAGAACTAACCTTGGTAACCAGACAAAAGAAGGGATCAGTAACTTGCTGGTGTGTCAAATGTGAATTAAGTGAAAAAGGTTTTTTTTAAATATGCTGTATATTCACACCAATGAAAAAGGGTGGTCAGCAAAATCAAAATGGACATGCACATTGTTTACTTTTCTTCTGACTGAAATTACACATAATCAGAGGCTGCAATAATGATTAATACTCACTTAATAATGTTGACTTTTTAGTAAAAGCAGTATCATCATTGCATACATCTTTGTTATTCACACATAAAGGGTAGGTTCTAGAAAATTATTTGATAAACCCAAGATCAAGTCCAAGTATAACACTAGTTTTTCTTTTAGCTTGCTGGGTTAATGGCCATCACATTGTATGAAATCTCTCTAAAACGGCAGTGGCATTAGCCTCACTGGAGTGGGACAAGACTCGCATCTGCTTTCAGCAGCCTCCACCCAGGGGTGCTGGTGGTAAATGAGACCATATCTCTGGCAAAACACCCTAACCCCCCTCCCCAGCTGCAGGAGAGGAGAGATGTGCTGTATATTAAACATCACTCCCTCAATCGGAACCTTTAATTAGAGCAGCTCAGTATCAGTTACAACAGCCCTGCACAGACGCCTGGGCCCTCCGAGGCTTGGTTACTCTACCTTACTTAATCTGGAGGGGAGGCGAGGACGCCAGCGGCAAATCGAGAGACGACTTGGGATATTAGCTGCCTCTCAGCTCTCCTCCAATTACAGAGCAGCACAGAGGCAGCCAGAGGCACATGACCCAGCAGTCTAGTCCTCTCTGATAATCTTTTGTTGCATTATTGTTATTTACAATTTTTTTCTCCCCCTCTGTTCTCCACTCTCCCTCCCAAGGATATAGCGAGGCATGTGCTGTGCACCTAAAGATGCTATAAAAATTGCTGAGGTATAAAATCGAAAGTGCTCAAACTGTCGGTGCAGAAATATCTGGCTGCCCTGGCCTGTTCGGTGGTTAGGGAATGGCGAGCCAGACCCAGGAGCACTGTAAATCAGACCAAGTTCCAGCCTGTTTGTTTACATATTACATCCTTTTACAATGGTCCCAGTAAGCTGGAAGCCCCTTTCTATTGTATGGATCATAAAATGGAAGAATACAATGACGGTGCAGGTACCCATCTTCTGCTTGTTTGCTTGTGGGACCATAATGGTCTGTCGAGCAAAGTCTTGAAAATAGAGTTCATAGAATGGCATTACAGAGCAGTTGCATTATGGAGCATGACATTCTGCGAGCAGTCTACCCCAAAGTTGACATTCAGAACAATGCAGGCTTTTATCTAACAAATTAATGTCTTCTTCTTATAGAGTTATTTCTTTTTTAGTGCTTATTTGTACAAAGAAGCCATGTCATTTGCTTGGCTTTCTCAGGTCTTTGCTGAAAGCCCTGCGTATGAGGGTCTGGCCACAATTATATAGTCAATAATATAGACATAACCTACTGCCGGTGTCCACATGACTTAGATTATAGAATACATTTGCTGTCTGCTATATTATGAGCTGACCAAATAGCAATTCAAGTAAGAGCTATGATATATGGAAACATCTCTAGTTTCTGCAACTGTTTACTTTTGTCATAATCTTATTTTCAACCAGAAACTTTGTCAGCACCTAGCATGATATGTTTCAAGCAAAACATAAAATCTTAAAAACAGTTTGTAAGTGAATTGGCTTGAATGTTTTTTTTTACTTTAAATTATGTGGAGGTTCTTTGAACTACTCTAGGAGTCATTTTGAGGCTACAGAGGGGTGCAGTGTTAAATCATTCGGAGATCACCAGTCTGAACACTAAAGATCTCACAACCACCCCTGGCCAAGAGTCCAGCAGAGCACATTTGGGTGGGTAAGGTGGCTCTCCAGTCACAGGATGCTAGCAAACCAGGGGGTTCTGTTAGATGCCAAAACTGCCTTGGGGGTTACACTCTCCTCTAAGTGTATTACAGCCATGGTGTTGTATTCGTGCTTGTTGGGAAAACCCAGCACTATAGTGTAGTAATTTAGCCTTTTTGTAGGGTTGTTAGAATTCTTAAAGATAAATGTTTGGGTTGTTTAATCGTCTTTCTCCTAGCTGTTCACTATAGCAACTGCGATGTAGTAATTATTATTTAAAGAACTATACATTGCCCAATTCTTTAGGGAACCAAAGGTGATTGTTCTATGTCACTGCTTTAAAGAACTCTTTTTGGCACCTTTATTTCAAAGAGTGTGGATGCGCTCCCATGTATATTTAAAGACTGCTTGCCCTCTTTCTCTGGCTGCACCAGCAGCACTGGGACGTCTTCAGGGAGGTGAAGTGGGGCAGGCAGGCGGTAAGGCTTACTCTAGCCTGTAATCAGAGTGGGTGGGGATGGGCACTGATGTCCCCCACAGCCCAAGCAGTGTGTATCACTGAGACCAGAGGAGGCTTTCCCTAATGCATGGCTGCGTGCAAGAAGCTAGGGAAAAAAGCCCAGCAGTCTTATTGTTTTGGAACGAGTGCAGAATAGACTAAAAGCTTGACCGTTCCCCTCAGCAGATCTTTCCTACTCCCCTCATGCTCTGTGTGGACTGATAAACCAACATGTTCACATTTGATGGTTGAGATAGTGCTGCTCTGGAGCTGAGTGTTGCCACAATGGGCTTGGATTAAAGGCATGGACTGTTCTCCCAAGCTTACCAACTTCTACACAGATCACACAGGCAGAATAAAAAATGAATATACAGCTATATAGTAGTGTGTAGAAATTGTATCCCAGCCAAAACATGTTTACCATGCGTATTTGGACAAATATTAAGCAGAAGTATGATAATGGATTATTTTTACTTAATACAAATAATATAGAACATCTGAATTTATGCTCAGAATTAAATAATATCAGTACAGAACACACATAAATGCTGATACATTAAAACATAAACATACTTTACAAGCATTTCTTTATTTAACTGACAAAAATACAAAAAAAGTTTTAAAGTTTGACCTAGCCAATTTGATTGTATTGTACTATAAATTATATTAAGGGAGCATCCACCAAGGTCTTAATCTTTGCAAGCAAAAACAATTCATGGCTTAACATGTTGTGTCTGACTTTATGAGGGACTTGTCATTCAGGTGGTTAAAAAGAATTAACACAGAACAAAATGGACCATCCAGACTGTTACTGGGGATCTGTCATGACGTGGAAATGTCAAATGGAAGTCATTTCAGAGAACAATCTCTCTGTCTTTCTCTCTCTCTCTCTCTCTCTCTCTCTCTCTCTCTCTCTCTCTCTCTCTCTCTCTCTCTCTCTCT
>JBBIGC010000145.1:17420095-17431631 GCA_037576955.1 Lepidarchus adonis
GTGTGTGTGTGTGTGTGTGTGTGTGTGTGTGTGTGTGTGTGTGTGTGTGTGTGTGTGTGTGTGTGTGTGTGTTGGAGAGAGAGAAATCTTGAATTCTTGAATTTTTTTAGGATAGGCTAGTAGCTTCGAGGATAATCTCTTAAAATGTGGCTAATTTTCTTTTTTTTTTATAGGTGGGAGGTAGGGGTATGTTATAATTTTGTGTAAAACCTATATATTATGTAAAGATTCTTGACCTTCTATAGACTTACATATCTCATGTACCAAACTGGTTCTTTAAAGGGACTGATTGAAAAGATCTTTAGAAATACTGGTTCTTCTAGTGGCACCTTCACTTTTAAGAGTGTATTCATTGCCATGGTCTCTGGATAAAGAGTCTAGTTGAACCCTAGAGAGATGTCTCTCTGGCATGTTGCTCATGTGCTCATTGTTGTCATGTAGAAGCCCCTTCTGAGGAGGGGCTGTACATTACCTTTGACCCTTACTGTATTGTGTTAGGCCCTGTAGTCTGGGAAGGCTTTTATTCACCCTTAAAAACTAGGGGCCCCGTGTTGTAAGACAAAATCTGAACTCAATGTGAACTTTAAACACAACGTTTTGGTATATTTCCCACTTCCTTGGACACTAATCCATAGATTGGATTATTCCAACAGCAGTGTGTTAATCCTGACATGTTCCATATTTTCCATTCTTCTATTTCTACATCTACATTTCTTTATTTATTTCTCCTTTCCTCCTTTTTTTTTCAAACATATTCATATGCACATATTCAGACTTCATACACTATAAAATAAAGAAAATATAAAAATAAAAAAATAAAATTATTAATTAGATATTTATATTCAGTTGGAGCAGAGAAAATGCTTTGGTGTGTATATTGAAAGAACCATTAGGATGCTAAAAGTAAAAATATTTTACTTAAAATCATCTATTTGGTTCCTTCATGTTTAAGAGTATACACATATATGTATATATGTGTTTATAGCATTAGAGTTGATATATTAAACTACTTACTATGAAACAAGTATCTCCAAAATGGTTGTCCAAAACTTTATGAGACAATGCAAAAAATGTGGTATAGTTCTAAACTAAAAACTGAATTAATGATGGGGAATTTCCAATTATTCCTTTTAAAAATTTCATACAATCTAAAGCAAAGCTGCTTTGTTTAGAATTATTCTTAAAGCTTCTATTGTAATGAGTTAGACTGAGTGTTCTTTGCTCAGTAGTTGCATATTGATGAGATTGGGGGTGATGGGGGTGGTGGCATGCAAAGTCAATTAGTTGTGTGTTTATTAGTTTGTGACAGGCGTGAGGGCCTGTAGATTAATTCATGACCCCACGAAGGATTGGACAAGAATTACTGCCAAACTCGTCTGTCAAAGCAGAAAAGTAAAGGTAACACTGTGATGGCAACAATTTGTGCTCAATTAATTATGTGTATTAATGAAGTTATGCTTGATTACATATAGATGACATTAAACTGTTTTTCTTCTTCTCTCAGGCTACGTTAATGGACACTCATATATAAATAATTGAAATGTTCATTAAAGGTACTAATGTTCAAATACTCTTCTTAAGAAATGCAGTAATTAAGAACAGTGTGACCATTAGGAATAATTAAACTATAAGAGCTGTTAAAGCTCAGCCTTCTTTCTTTCGACCCTCAATTAAAGCAAACAATCACTCAGAGATTGCTTAAATAGGCGCTGTGACCTCTTGATGGCATTAGGTAATTTGTAAGGTTTCTTTTCAATTCCAGGTTAACAGAGAGCAGTCTATAGAGGACATTTGGCATTTTAGTTTGTAACATGATTCCCACATGAGCTCCATTCATACAGAATAAGTCAGACTCTGTGTGCCGACTTGTCCAATTAACAAACCAACAAGTGACAATCTATTTATGCTAATCCTTATCCAATATTCATGAATTCACCATGAAATATACAATAGTTTGTGTTAACATAAGGCTTTTGTGGTGTTTTTGCATTTCCTTGTTATAAAGGATTAGGCTTGAATTCATGGAAAATATTTCCATTTATTTTATTTAAGGTAACTCAGAAATGTTCTGAATCCAGTAGCACTGACTTTTTTCCACCATCCCTTCTCATTGTGACAGTCCAGTAAACAACATCTGCTATTCCATTTGCACACCTTCCACTGTAACCTCTGTCTAGTATAGTTAAGTGAATGCACAATGGTGGGTAATGATCTTCTACTAATGTGTGCTATTACCACCACACTCACAGTGATAGATTAGAATAGATTTGGATACCTTATATATTTTCCCAAGGCTGTTGTTTCTGTAGAGACCTCTGGCTTATTTTTTATCATGAGACAAAGTATTGCATGGTGTTTATCAGGTATGACTTTAGTAACAAAAAAACATTCTTGGGAAAAATTGTACCCTGTGCTCCTTCCTCATTTGTGTTAAATGGTTGATCAAGATAACTGCCCTCTACCCTTAGCTGCCATTAGTTTATCTGTGTGTGACTCTTGCTAGGTTATAGATCAGCTTCTTACATGCAGATCAATACTGCTGTTCATTCTGACCTCAGCTCAATACTGCTTAAGTCAATAGTTCAAAATGAACCGTTATCAACTTTTGCTGTCCAGGTAATGGAGACAGCAAATCCACATTTATAAACTGCCTAGCACTAGCTTCTTGCCTTACTGCAGTGTGTAATGTGATTCTATGCTCAGTTATGTTTACCTAGGGCCTCTGTAAACCTATATCTACGGTACCATGATACTGAGTGCTTAATGACGATTTAGAGCAAGATTTTTATGTCAATTTTTTCTAGGTTTTGCATTGTCATCTTGGGAGTTCATTTGAGTAGATGAGTCAAGTGGCCAATTCTCTGGCCATTTTGAACTTGTTTTCATGGTTAATGTTCAATCCACCAGCATTTAATTTACATTGGCGAGTAGGAGCTGTCTTGAAAATATTGTTTCTTTTAGGAGATCATTGACTAAAGAGAACACATTGCATTCCATTCACTGTATGTAAATCATTTTCTGAGGGTATGACCTTCCAGTGGCAGTTAAAATGTTTGACCTAAGCAAATGCTTTGCTTGCCTGAAACAAGTCATAGATAATGCTTATTTTTTCATTTATTTTTTCGAATTCCTGTTTTGACTTTTATGAAAAATACTTCTTATATATGGCAAACACACTTATTATATCTGATATTTCCCCCCTGTTAAATATGAAATTTCCATTCATTTTTGTGTCCATATATTCAGCCTTTTATGACTGGAGGCCTCTTAAAGTGAAACATACCTGCTCATAAGGATATATCTATTCTTGCTGTCTGTTGAGGCACTTGTTGAACAAGTACATGGGATTGCTTTGCCATAGCCACTAGGCCTGGGACAGAGATCAGAGTGAAGGTTAGACTGGCACAGGCCAGCAGCCCACTGTAGAGGCTTCAACTGAGCAGCACAAACTGTTTTCTCAACAAAGGGATTGACTCTAACAAATGTCATAAGCCTTTAATGAGAGCTGATCTCACTAAAACCTGCTTCTATTCACTGGCCCTCTGGCCACTGGAGTCACTGAATCTAAACGGGGGCTCTCTTAGAAACCCACTGCAGCCAGGCAACATGACAATGCAGGTCAATTAATTGGTTAAAAAAGTAGGAATCCAATTAATGTGTATCAAGCTGGCATTTTTGCATGATGATAGCTCATTAGTGGGGGAGTTTTGCTGGATTATCCCCCCCCTCATTAAAAGGCTGTCTCACTCAGTAGGGTTTTAGGCGGTGGGGAGGGGATTCTTTATGCAACAGGTCTGAAACAAAAACTCTGTGTTATCCTCATTTAATGGATTTAATGGTGTTGAATTTTTAAATGGCTTGGGCAGATGCCTTTTGAGTTCCCGGTCTCGCCTCTCTGCAGTAGGCCAGGCAAGGCTGGGCTATTCACATTCACTAGCAGCGGTGACTGGGGAGGTCAGTTAATGGAAAACAGCCACTGATTGTGCAAAGGTGGAAATGTATTTTATGAATGCTTATTTAGGTTGCATTTACCTTTCAAATAAGGTACAAATTGATGTATTTTAAATTGTATTCTCTAGCTAATAAATTTGCAGTATTAAATGTACTATTAAATGCATTTGTGCATCTCAGTCTTGTGTTCTCTTTCTAAAATCGTTCACCAAAAAAATCCAGATTCATTGGTATACTCTTTTACAAAAATATGTACAAAGATAAGCTACTTATAACAGGAATCTTTTTGGTGCAATATCAAATTAAAAAAAATCTTTAAAATCTTAAAGTCTTAAAGAGTCTTCAGTGGTTCCACTTGCTAAAAAACCTTTGCTAAACCCCTTTAAAATGATCTACACTTTTTATACAGTATGTTGCAGTTTTTTTTTGTTTTTTGCCTTATTATGACTTTTTTAATTATGGATTTTTCTAATACTTTGTAGAACCTGTATTGTTCCAAGCTGCATGTGATGAACTGCAAAATACAACTTAAGGCACAAGCTAAAAAACATGCTAGCCAGTTTTTTGTTGTTCACTTGTATTTAGTCTGCTTCTGTTTCTGGGCAGAAGATTGATATCCCTGCCATGCTAGTGTAGAATAACTTCACTTTAATCTTGTTTGGGGCAAAATTCCAAGTGGAGTGTGTCTAGTTGCTTCCGAGATTACTTCATCTTTCTCTGTGCACCCACTTCCTCCTGTGTCCTCTGGCATTCGATGTCCCATTACCCTTCACAAGCAGCAACTTTCTGCTGTTTGCACAGTGCTTTCCACAGGGGCCAAGAGCAGACCATCACAGCACAGCTGCATTTAGTGATTGCTTTTCCTTACCCCAACAGTACTATCTTTTATACACTCTGCTGGCCAGTGGCTTAGATATCACAGCAGTAGAGTGATTAATTAATGCTTCACTTGTGTATAGGCTGTCCAGTCTTCTTCAGTGTTTTCTCTGATTCTGACTTCCTTAAGGCAAGTGAGAAATTAGATTTGTATCAAATTCGACTCTAAAGTATCTCATTTAATCTTGATATTTGTCTTGATCAAGGTTTCATAGGAGATGATGCTGAAAAAAAGCTTGGGTTTATGTTACAAGGAAGCGTCAAGAAGGAAATTAGCCCTAAGTTATGTGGTGTTGAGAAATGAAGTGATCTTGTGCATATAATATAGGTCAGCAAGACTGCATTTATTGTGTAAGGTGCCTCTTCTTACAAAAAGTGTCAAAAATTTCATTTCATTTCTCCCGTGGTATTCAGTTATAATTTTTTGAGGTTCATTTTTAAGATTTCAACTGGTAATATAAACTCTAGTATGGTGTCTACTCACCCATGCACCAAGACACCCCACCCCCACCCCCATATCATTTTCCATTGTTGTATTTCCGTTTTGTTTAATTAGTCAGAATTTTTTTTTCCATCAAGCTTCACAAACAATCAGGACTTGAATTAAATTGCTATCAATGTTTTATAATTGAAGTTAGTAATTATAGCCTTAAAACATTCAAAAACGGTTTTCTGTGTTTGATAGGTGCCCCAAACACAACACAAAGTACAAAATAGTGTCTGTATTTCACGAGGGTGTCGAAGTTTAGATTAATTCAGCCTCAAGTCATTGAGAATGTTAATTTTTGCCAAATAAACATGAAGTGAAGAATATAATTAAGAAATGTTCATCTAAAAGGTGGTTTTAAAATTATTCTGTATACTATTAAAATGAATGCTTTGTCCACATAGCATGCAGACTCATTCACTCGACATATGCTAAAGTAATATGAGCAGTAGTTCTGTTTCCTTTTCCTTTTTTATTAGGAATGTTTAGCAGTTGATTCATGTTGACCTTGACGATCCTTCACTGTGAAAGCATCACTTCATGAAGGCTGTTTTCATCATTGTTTGTCATCAGCCATTATATCATTTAAGTGTGTTTATGTTTCTACAATCTTATTGATCTTCAGTTACAGTATGTTTGCCTGTTATGAAAAGCTGTTATATGGACCTTTGGCAAATGTAGGTCAATCCTTGAAAATTTTTTGCAATGACCACAGGCTGGCATGGGAAAAAAGTGGCAGAATGAATAATGTCTGTGTAACTCGATGGGGCACCATGGTTATTTAGAATTATTCTCACTTGACTTAACTCTTTATTCCTTCTTTTTTTCTTTTTACTTTTTTAAGTGATTTTCTTTTTCGGGCAAGTGAACTGACCAAATATGATTCCATACACTTGTTCTTTAAATTTCTGAAAACTGTGACTACTTCATTTGCTTAGTTATTTTTATTGTCATTGACATGCTGATTTATGGGATATTCCATTTATACATTTATACAGTTTAGAGGCAAAGTCCTTGTATTCATGAATAATGAACATGTTACTTATAAGTAAGTGTGTGTGTGCGTGTGCGTGTGTGTGTGTGTGTGTGTGCGCGTGTGTGTGAAGACACTTCTTAGCCAACACTTTATTGCAAAGCATTGTGCTGCTTGCAAATGTACCGTGTTTTTCATTCAGCTCCTAATAATCTATTCTGTTCAGTCAGGCGCATACGTTGACAAATGTTTCCAGCAATATGTATTTACCTGGTGGAAGGTAATAAATGTAAAAAGTTTAGAAATCCCTGCTGCATTAGCATTGACTGTACAGGCAAAGCTATTGAGGGTGACTTTTGTTTCTCTGTGAGAAACGTGCAGCCTTCACAGCTTATATTTATATTTACCATTAATTGGTAAAATATGCATTTTATAATGAATAATATAAAATATAAAATATAGAATAAAAGCTGTCTTGCCATTAAAGAGGATCACATCCATTCGATGCCTGGTTGTTGTTATAGTTCTTATAGTCTAAACTGTGCATTCAATCCTTGTGCAGCAATTTTGGTATGATTCTTTTGGAAGAGATGAACTTTTCACAGTAGTATAATCATTGTCATCTTTCAAACATTTTTTTATATTTTGTTTAGGATCCATTTGCATTTTTGACCCTCCAGTTTGCTTGCCGTATTGATAGACATGTAGTTTTAATAGGATTTATCCCTGAGGCCCAGAGGTTTATCCCGGCCTCTGAGGACTACATACGGGATCAATTAGAGTTCAAGGCAGAAATAACGTCTCCAGGGCATGTGAATATGGAGTGTCATTTTCAATACTACAATTTAAACACCAGCTACTGCCAAAATGATAGGCTCTCTGTGAAGAATGTAAACATTAACATCATTTGCGCTGAGTCTGACTTCTACAGTGTTTTCTCAATTTCTGTTCAGATCCATTGTCGAATGCAGCAAACACCTTAAATAATGCTTATTCAGATACAGTAATAAGTTGAAACTTAGTGCAGTGCAGCCATGCCTGGGAGTTTGATTTTGAGCAGATACTGACCACAACAATGAACAGATTTAATCTGATGAGGAGGCTGCAGTCGCTGTAAAAAGCTGGGTGCTTGTGCAGGACCAGTCAGTGAGTTTACCCACTCATGCCATCTGTTAAGAGGCTGCTCCAAAGTTCAGCTTGGATTCACAAGCCCCAGGAGTTCTACCAGCCTGCCTACTGCTCCTGACCGCTGGATCGTGGTGCGTGTATTTTTTTTATTTTGTGTATGTGTGTGTGTGTGTGTGTGTGTGTGTGTGTAGTGCACATGCTTTTGATCCACATACCGCATCCTGCCCCCCACAAACACGCAGGCAGGTAGGACACTTGCTGTCTTCGAAATAGGGTAAGCCACCTGAAACCCGTAGCTTAATCTAGAATATACTGACTTACTTCAAAAGAAGATTATGGACGGTGCACGGTGTTGATCTGATCTGCACTGATCCCATTCAAATGAGCATAGGAGGAGTTTACCAGTAGCCGATAACAGGTTGATATTGTATTGGGTTTTTTAATGCACAAATTAATCACTTTTTAAGCTCTGTCCTTGGAGTGCATTTATGTATTTGCCATTGCAAGAGAGAGAGAGACACATACACACAAGTCTCTCTCTATTTCTGTCTGTCCCTCTGTCTTCCTCTCCCTCTCTCCCCTTCCCTCATTCTCTGATTTATAGCGCCGCCACCTTAGTCAGACTGGTTAATGAAATCTGTGACAGTGCATTAACGAGGCCGTTTGTTTCAGCTCAAGTTCAGTTCTTCCCCTCTTTTCACTCTCTTGCTTAAGCCACTTCTGTGTGTTTACATATTCTTTTCTCCCTCTCACTTCCCCATTCCTCTTCAAACCTCTTATTTATGCTACATTTAATCTACACCAGCCAACAAACGTCTACCAAAGCAGTACCTCTGTAGACGGCTATAAGTTTTATGGTCTTCATGCATTGCGATGAACAAGATATAACCTTTGAAGGATTATGTTTTATGTTTTGGAACACCTTCAGAAACAGATAAACTGGACAAAATATATTATAGCCTATATCTTGGCCAAAAGATTTCTGTGGTCTGTAAGCTCATAGTTGCCAGTAAAACACTTAAAACACCCTTTTTTTGGTTTAAGTGTGAGAAGTAAATTATTTTTCCATTTGGACTGTTGCCTTTAAGGTTCTGATAGCATTTGAGTTATGGACTTACCTTTGTAAATGTGCCTGGAGTTAAGTAGAATAAACTATAATGCAGCTAAACCTTATTAAAGTCTTAAGCCTAATTTATCTTTTAGTGAGTTTTGTCACTAAAAACACTGAAAATGGGCCTGAAGCTCTAAATTGTCGATTCCTTTCTCTCACTTCTAGGTACTTGGGTTAATCAATAACAAAAAGGAGCTTGTTGAAGAAATGATAGTGTACAGTCCAGCGAGTCATTATGAAGTCAGAAAGTAGGGTCGCCTGTACATACTTTATTAGTGAAATACTTTAGGGCATTGTGATTGAATTTCTGACCTTTATATGAAATGAGCATGTGTTTCTTTCAATTTTTGTTCTGACATTTTTTTATATTGCTGTGTAGACAAAGGTCGCAACTAAACTCCAGTGATGTTGTGTGTAGAAGTTAAGAAGGGCGCTCTAGAAGGCTTTGTTAGGAGGCTCTGTTATACTACCATGGTCAGTAATTAGTTACTATAATGAGTAAAGAACGAGTTATTACAACATGGCATTTCTAGCTACATTATTTTGGAATTTGACATTTAATTCTGTAACTTCTTTAAATCATTGGGATTATTATATCTAATTAGCTTTTTTTCTTGCATAGACATGATAAGAGTGTGAAAGTAGACACCACATGCGTTCTATTTAATATCATCACGCTTTTTCTCTTTGGCATTTAAATTTGCAGCGAAAGTCTGTGAGGGAATTGAAGTGTTAGCATTGAGAGAACGGCTAGATGGGTGTAGTCGACATGCAGGCTGGGAAAGTTTGGGGGAAAACCTGGCCAGGCCCGCCAATCAATCGCAAAGTTCACATTAAAAAGTGCTGACAGCAGTGGGAGAGAGAGTTCCCACTTTCATCTAGCGTGAGACCTCCAGCTAACCTTCACGTCACACTTTTCCTCTCAAGACCTCCTCTCTTTATTAAATTGTGTTGCATCCCACAGTGGAATTCGAGGCACTGCCCGCTTTGTCACTTATCGCAAAACTTCTGACTCATTCCATTTTTCATATGAAAAACAATTCACATGATAGCCTTGAACTGGAGCGCTCCTCTCTGCCTTTGTACTGAGCCCACACACTACTCCATATCTGTCTCCTCTCACTTAATCGAGTTTGCTGAAAGAATGGGAAAGTCTCTGCTGTTTGTCTGAAACAGTTGTCGGGTTGTGTGCCTGTCTGCGTGTGTTTGGTATGTTGGGATTATGTGTGCATGCCATTGTACAAATGTATACCTCCTCTAATTAAGTCAAAATATACAAATGTGCACATTGTATCTGAGAGCATTGTTATTCTCTTATACTAATGTATGTCTGAATATCAGCATTTCTATTGCAGCCTCTTTATTTAACACCTGCTTCTATTGAAAAGGCATAAATCATCAGCAGAAACTGAATGCTCAAAAGACTGCTCCAGTAGTGATATACTTAGATATCCATGCAATTATTTTCCTTTTAATATACCTACTTATTGTTTAAAGGCTTCATCATAAATAATATGTTTAATTTAATACTTTCAAATATGTGCAGAATTTTTGCAAAAATAAAATGCAATTACTATATGAACAAAATCTGTTTTATTTTACTTTATTACAAAAGATTAGGACATTTTTATCCTCTCATGTTAAGGCAAGTCAAAGCAAGGCAATGCAAGGCATGTTTATTTATATAGCACATTATCATACACATGGTCATTCAATGTGCTATACAAGGTTAAATGGAAATATAAAAGCATAAAAATAATGAAAGAAATATGCATAAAACAGAAAGTTAGTTTTTTGGGAACGCAAGGATTTGTTCTGACAGTGAGGCTATATAACAGCAATCAAATATTAAAGTAAACAAACCCAAACTGTTGTTTTTCAATATATTCTATGAACGTGAAAACTATGAAAATGTTTTAATTCTGTAGATTCAGAATCACACATAGACATTCTAGTAATGTAGACATTCTGTTTCTATTTCTATTTAAATGTACAGTTCACTACATGTTATTCATGTGATGAATAAATAGTCATGAATTTTGAATCTTGAATAATCCTGGAAATCGTCTTTTTCAAAATGTAAATGCATACATTTTACCGTGTTTACAGTCTTTTTTTATAATGTTTGTCTATTGATAGGCTTTAAAACAATTGTACATCATGAAGATAAATATAAAATGTATGTATATACACTGAAATTACACACATTCATATACACCCTGTGTCTTTTAATGTTCAGTTAAACTAAAATCCATTTTTTAAAGGTATTTAAACAGTTCATAGGTGCCTGTACATTTTGTAGTTGTAGTAGTTATAGTTTTGTAGTTTATTTTCAATATTCAAGCATGTGGGCAATTTAGAAAATGGCATGTTAATGTGTTAAGCAACCAGCTAGACTCAGCACTCTACAGGATGTGACATTAACTATGTTCAAAAACATGAACCTCAGCCTTGAGTACTAATCACTAGTGTTGATAGTTTGATCTCTTGAGGAAGCTGGTGAGTAAGTGGAGTGTGTGTAACTGGGAGCTCAGGCTAGTGATGTGTTCAAGTTAAAGCCTCACTGCAGTGTTCTGCTGCCCCTTAGGGGTCTGGAGAGGAGTACCACTCCCAGAACACACTCACCTTGTACTATTCACAGAGACCTGACCAGTTTTGTTGGTTTACCTTTGCTATGGGGCATCTTTAAATATATATAAAATACTTTTACAATTACACTCTTTTCATCTTTACAAGTATGTGTGATCTGACATCTGTCTGACCTGTGTCATATGAATCACTAGTATGTCTGTGCACTGATCAAGATTTAATCATGAAATGCCACAAGGCACAGCCAGCAGCTTCAGGGAGACATGGTTTATCATCAACTAGTTTCAGTGAGACCAAGAGGATTAGTCATTAATGTAAAGAAAAAGTACAAGGGACTCATCGTTTGTGTGTGTGTGTGTGTGTGTGTGTGTGTGTGCGTGTGTGTGTGCGTGCGTGTTTAATCCACTTGAAAGGGAGAGTT
>JBBIGC010000145.1:17446670-17458566 GCA_037576955.1 Lepidarchus adonis
CTCTCTCTCTCTCTCTCTCTCTCTCTCTCTCTCTCTCTCTCTCTCTCTCTCTCTCTCTCTCGCACACACACACACACGCACAGTGAAACAATTATAATTATCCCACTTTAAATTCAAGCAGCAAAACCAATGAGTGAATCAGCCATAACCTAAATTATGGTTATGGATAAATTAGCCAGACTCTGAAAGTACATTGATTAAAGCTCAACCACAAAATAAGCTCAAGGTATAAAAGTAACATCTATGTTCCAGTGTGGTACAAATATATTTGAGTCAGTTTTGGTTTTTAGTACTTCAAACAAGATGCAAAAAATCTAATTTATAGATCTTTGATCTATAAATTAAACCGCAAACCGTTTTTCTTCAAGCAAGCTAACAGACTTATTAACCAATGTCTGTTCACTGTCAACAAACTTATACCCAAACAGTTCCATAGTTGGTCCACAAACTTCTTGCACAACTTGAGCTAATTTGAAAGGTATAGTGAAGCGCCACTTTTCCACTTGTTCAGATGAGTTCTTTTGCGTTGAGTACACTCCACTGGCAACCTCTGAAGCATGTGTGTTCTTTAGGATCCACTCCCTTGCCTGTGATGTGAAAGGAACCCCAGTAAAGCTGTACATTTCAGCTGCTTTCTGCATGGGGTACCTAGCAATGTCCTCATAGCGCACTAGCATGTAGCGGTTCTCCAGCCAGTTTGGCCGACTCAGGCCCAGTTCAGCGGACATTCGGATTTGATTACAATTTCCTTGAAGTCGTTTCACCTCTTCATCTTCTATGGGCACTTCTCCATTCACCGCCCAGCTTTTCCACGTTTGGTACTTACTGGAGAAAGCCACCATCCTAGATGCCAGAATGGCACGGGGGTCTCTGACCAACTGTATGACCTTGATGTCCAGTCTGGGGTCCTCCAATAACAAGCGAAGTGTCTCCAGCTGCCGGACCCTTACTGTTTTGATAGCTCTGTATTTCTTTCCCAAGCAGGCCTCAGATGCTATGGTCAGATTTAGGGGTCCACAACGACGGGTCTTGCAGCGATATCTCTCAAAAACATTTTTTAGTACAGGTGTGCAGACCTGCTCCTCACACAGAGCAATGCTGGACTCTCTGCGGAACAAAGCGGGGGTCACATGCTCCTGAGGAGGTGGGCTGATGAAACGCTCCAGCAAGGAGAAGTCACACAAAAAGAGACTTAGCAGCACATCTCTGTAGGCCAAAGATGAAACTGTTGCATTGGGGATCCCCATGTCCTGTGACAGCATCCTCTCAACATGCCACAGTGGCTCAAAGAGGTAGAACATATTTGATCCCAACTGGTTGAAGAACTCACCTACAAAGGAGGATCCAGTGCGTGTGGCGGCCAACAAGAGGATGTGCTTATGACCAACCTGATCAGCCTCTAAGAGTAATGTGGCATTTTCCTCACTTAATTCATTATCATACTCCATGACCACAGGTGCACTAGAGCCATTATAGAATGGTAGAGGCTCTGGTGTCTGTGTTGTCTGTTTCAGTGTCAGCTTTTCAGACACCCTGTGAGAGGCAAACAAACAAACAAACAAACAAATAAATAAAGGAATGCTACAGAATTTGTCAACGTAATCAATATTTGTTCTGCATTGTCAGCTACTATACACAATAATTTTGACATGCCTCCCTGAACACACACTGACACTCACTTATAAGGGAAGCCTGTTGAGGAAGGCAGTTGAGATAAAACAGACGTGGCAGAGAGTTTTACTAAAATAATTATTTAAGGAGTTTTATTCATGTTTATGTTTATATCATAAGCACATAAACGTGAGCACTGGATGCTAAAGTAACAGCATGATTTATGCTGCAGCTATCCATTACTAACCTTTAACTGTATTGCATAAAAAATATAAAGCAAAGACATTATATAACATCCATGAGGTAATATTTCACCTGTGCGTGGTCAGATTTTGTCCCTAAGTAAGCTGATCCACAATTGCAGCTGCAGAACAACTGAAAAAACTGAATCAGCTAAAAATTAACAAAATACAATTTGCAAATACGATGTGCTGTAAAAAAACACTCATTTTTGAATTTGGATGAGCAAAATATAGTTTAGTCAGAGGCATGAGCTGATGCTGAATATTGTAGATCAGGTTGCCCAGCCTCGGGTCTGGAGAGCCAGTGTGCAGCATAATTTGGTGATTATCCTAAACAGACACATCTAGTTCAATTCACCTGTTAACTGGCAGTTTCAGTGAAAGTGTTTGAGTAGAGGGCCAATGAGGAGAGTTTGGACACCCCTCTTGTAGATCGCAGCCATGATGTGACTCGCAATTAATACTCTCCTTCCCCGTTTCTGCTACTTATTTGTAAGAACAGGGAAACGCATCATAATGAGAGATTAGGCTGAAAATGTGTACTTTTTTAATGGACTGCCACATCTTTGTATTTTCAATTCTATTTTTATTGCATTTTGCAAAATAACTGTATGTAAACAGAAGTAATTCATATAGTTTTAGTATGTGGTTTTAAATAATCACATTTTTAAAAATCAAATATTGTCAAAACATTAAAATGTCTGAACAGATTTAAAAACTCACCTTGATATTATATTGTTTTCCTTTTCAATAATGACAAGTGCCACAATGCAGATAATTAGGATCGCATATTTATTCCTCATTCTTCACTGGTTTGTGTTAAAACATTGGAGTGGAAATCCTCCCAGGGGCTTTTAACAGCTTTTTACTGTGGCCAGACCTCAAACAGGTTCATCTCAGCTCAGGACATATGTCACCTGCAATGAGGAAGAATAATTCATTCCTGATTTTTTCATTTACATTTATTCATTTGGCTGACGCTTTTGTCCAAAGCGACTTCCAGGTACAGGAACATTTTTTATGTTTTATGTGTTTTACTTGCAGGTTAATCTGATACAGAACACAACATACAGAAAATGAATAATTCTAGCTAACCTGCTGGTTTTGTCTGGCGAACCAGGCTACTGACAGTAAAAAATTCATGACCACTTAGCACAGTAAAGAGAGCCAGCACACTAAGACAACCTCAGCTTTGTTCTTCTATACCCAATAAACAGCAACCACTGTCATCACCTGCCTACTCATGGCAGTGAGGAGTTGAAATGCCTTCAGTGGTGCACAAAGTCTCATTCTTGTTTAAGAGCTGTAACTGTGTATATTTAGCTGAGAACAGTGCAAATATAGAGTTTCTTTTTAAGCTCTTGTTATGAATAACAGAACATTATACTGTGGACAATGAGAACAGTAGTAGAGTTATGCAGAATCTTCTAATGTAGAATAATGTGTTAATAATTGAAATGTTTAAGATGTGCCTTCAGTTTGCGAATTATTTTCTATACCAAGTAATTTCTTAAATGTGCAAACAGCTCACACAGAACACATTTATTTAAAAGTGTTGATAAAGGTAGCCTAGGCTAAGACACTGGTGGCTTCTCTGAAACACTCACAGAAGTGTCCTTTCAGCGAAGGTTCAAGGCCCCCAGATTCCACTGTGTTTATTTGCTCTTCAAATGCCTTGTGTGGGGGATGGGGTTTGAGTTGAACTTTCAGTATGTACCTCAGTTTCAAAGATACTTTATTTTTCTATTTAAAAAAACACCTCTTTAAGATATCCATATTTACTTTGGGAACCCACTGAGTATTACCTGAAACCTGTTACCAGAAAAGATACAAATCAATTATTAATAATTTGTAGACATCACTCTTAATGAAATTAGTTTGTGTTATATTAAATATGATTTGTTACACAAATCAGCACAACAGTCAGACATAATTAAGGCCAAGCTTTGTGTGCTGGGCATGTGTGAATGGCCTATTATCAGACAAAGAAAAAGCAACATAACTGTTTCCTTTGTCTGCGTGAATACTGGCAGTAAAATGTCACTGTTAAACCCAAGTCATTCCAAAAATCTGTAAAAGCTAGAACATTTTGATTCACTATGTTCTTCGACAGATACCGTCTGCAATTATAGCTGTAACAGTAGTATATATGAGGCACACTGTCAAGTTATATATATTTTTAATATATTTTTACTGTTTCAAAGTCAAACCAGCAGTCAGTGACAGGAAATGTACATTAAGTGACATAAGCTGTAGGCAGAATCTTTCCACTATTTGGGTCCATCAAGTAAGCAAATTATCTGCACAAAGCGTATCATTTAGGAAAAGACACAATTTTCAGGCCGTCAGTGAATGATAGTTTGCACTGTAAGTAAATATAAACCAATTATGTGAGCTTATTATGCCATAGCCATCAAACTGTCAGCAGCAGCGGCTGAGCTGAGATCTTTACATATTCAAAACTCACTGAAGCGTTTGACAAATCTGATGATCTGCTGAAGCAGAAACGGACATCACTCTGTTTATCATCCCCATACAAATTACATTAATGGCTGCTCTCACAGCCTGAAAGTGGCATTATATGTGGAATTGGAGACAGAGAAACATGGCAATTCACATAACCAGGTTTCATTGTAACTGGGTTACAAAACGAATATGACAGTAAGTGTATGCTTTGAAAATGTAGCATTTTAAAAGCACTTTACTTTGTCTTTAGTTTGTTCTTCTTTTTTTTATTGAAACATGAGCTCAAACACGGTCAAGAGGTCAATATGTGTTCTCATCCACAGTTAGGATAGCTCCTGGTGTAACCACATATCCAGCTCTTGTTGGGGGTTGTTTTGTTTGCTACACTAAAATAATTTAGTGCTATTCTATGTCAAGGAACATGACACCCAGGGAGGAAGCTAAAATCAGTATCAGAGAGGTGTGAGCTGTGTGAGTCTAGGGAGCGTGTTTCAGCCCTGTGTTTTTGTCTTGTTTCATTACTGAACGCTTTGCGGTTCAGCAGTGCGTGATGGCGCCTCCTGGGAGACAGGCACTGTTTAGAGGGAGTTTTCTTGCAAGATAAATCCACTATCACCAGTGACAGGCTCACTGGTGCCGCTTGGGTCCATGGGGTGCAGCTGTGGTAGGGGAGGGCTGTGGTGGCGGAAGGATAAAGGGATGGCAAGCCCGCTAGACAAGCTTGTGGGGCACAGAGATTGGTTGTCTGATCTTTAAGGCTAGAATTGAGCATTTTTAAATAAACAAGCTAAACTGACTATCAGTTCAATTAGTGTTTGATTTAACTGGTCACACAAAGCACATGTATAATAATTGATGTGATGGCAGAATACAGGTACTTGTACATGTTGGCGGTAGAGTTGCACAAAATGCTTCTCCTTAATCTCGATTGGAGCATTGACATCCCCAATACAATTAGTGCAAAACAGCTCAATATGTATTATATTAGCCTATAACAACTGACTCAATGGGTACAGAGTAGACAAGATGATTTGATGATTAGAAATTTATTTCTTTTGACCGCTAGCACATTTTTAAAAGTTGAACCCTGCTTTTGTTACCATGAAAATAACTCTGTTTAAAAACAAAAATACTAAAAGCCATTAACCATGTCATATCAAGCGGTCACTAATGTATCCAGTCAGTATACTGGAAGGTATACAAGTTCAATGTGTAGCAATATAATTGTTAGTCTCTCCAGCTCCTGCATTAGTTTCTCCATTAAACACAATCTGTCCATTGTGATGTCTTGCCTAGTTTATCTGGATATTTTTTTTTACACTTTTTTGTTTTACAGTATTTCAGAGCAACAAGAAAATGATTTATTCATCAGTAATCGATTAATGGATTAAACATTAATTCACTAAACAACCAATGAGTGCCAATCATGCCAATTTATTTGTCATCACTATGTACTTACAACATGCATAAGTACAAACATCTGACCACTGTAACCTTGCATTTACCAATAAGACACATATGGCAAAATAATTTACGCATGCCACTCATAGACCATTGGTTTGGCTGACTGTGATAGTAAATACAACTACAAATAATCTTTCGCGTAATAGGAGTTTCAGTAGATTATTGCTAATAACAGGGAAATGAGGAGTAGCATCAGCAAGATTAACGTTTTGATCATTCAGATACTAACAAAGACTATCATGTTATATGAGAACCGCATATAAAGGAACCGAGGACAGTTCTGGAGAGTTTTCATGGACCTTAATGGTGTTAAAAGTGTTCAGTGTGTGAAGAAATGAGAGACTCCATATAACCAGCTCTCATCTACTCACAAACCCAAACCTCACTAAGGAAAAGTGTGATTATAAGAAGCTTCTGGAGAGACATTTTTAGGGTGGACTTTATAATAAGAGTAGTTAGTTAGTTAGTCTTACTTCTGTGTGCCGTGCTGAGACGGTACTTTCTCCTCTCTGTATTATTCGCTCCCGCGTGGCTGCAGTCGCGCGCCCGGCAGCATCTGGCTCGCGCTCCAAACACCCGCGCCAACTTTACGAACTCCAAACCGGCGAGCTCAGTCAGAAAGCGCAAGCTGGCTAGTAACTTCACTTTTATCCGTACACGTGTCTTCAGTCACACCATCTGCCTGATGATAAGAAGTGGCCTAAACGAGCTCTGAATAGAAATTCATGAGGTAAACACTAGACTTCATACATTCTGCTCCCCAAGCACATGGAAAAAGGGGAACCTCTTGCTAACGATATGCAAAAATACACATACTTTTTTTTGTCTCGGACGTGATGGTTTCTCCTGCTTCTCGACTTTTTTTCTTGGTGGTCTCAAAGTTTGGGAAACCCCTGAAAACGCCGTCACGTGACCCAAAGCCTCCTGTGGTGGTTCTTACAAACATACTTTTGTTTCAGGGGTTCGCCCTCTCAGCGCATACATTAACGCGATTAGGGAGGAACAGGAGCGAAAGCTGATACTGTGGAGGCTACATGCAGGCATGTGGCATGAACAACGGACAATATGGGGGAGAATCTGCTGATCTACCAAGGTGAGTTCTGTATACTAGCATTTAAAGGTGTTTGGTGTCTTTTTGATTTGCTGGTTTGTTTGTTTCTTAGTATTTGTAGTCATTCTACCCAACTTACAAAGAGCCCCTGAATAAGTTAATAAGCTGAATTATGTGTAGGGAAAACATAAAAAAAATACTGCATATATCGCTTTGATGTATTGAGTGTATTGACTAAACTCCTCTAATGACAGCAAGCTTCTCGAGAGGACCACTTGAGGGCACTGATGGATAGGTTTACTGAAATCACAGACTCATCCACACGCCAAGGGGCTGTTTCTAAAACATGCCTACGTGCAGATTAAGTAATAATTTATAAAACATGGATTGGACTTAATAAATGTACACAAATTAACACGAAATTTCCAAATTAATGTATGAACAGTATTGTCAAATGCAGGAAACTACAATGGAATTTGGGTATTACTTTTGAAATGGTTTTGGGTACCATTTTGCACAATTAAATGTGCTGGTGTACAAACTCCTTTTCTGGAAAAGTTCGGACATTGTTTTAAAATGCAATATAACAATTATGCAGTTTCTAAAATCGCTTGTGCCTTTTTCAACTGACAAAGTACAAAGAAATGACTCGTAACGTGTCGGCTGTGCAACTTGAACCAATTTTGAATTTGAAAACTTATAAAAGCTAGGACAGGGACAGAATAAGAGTGAAAAGTTAAAATTTTATTTACAATGTTTCGAGTTAGTGTTCTAAAAGTTAGCATCCAACATAAGTTCAGTCTTTGCAAGCATAGATAAGTTGTGTTTCACCACTTTGTTCCAAACTTCATGAAACTGTAACGTGCTGGCATGCGTGCCACCGACACAGGACAGTATGATGGGGCCCATGTGCAAGGGGAACTGAAACAGAGGAACACGCTTGGGCTCAGCTCTGCCAAAAGCATCTCCGGCAGAAACAAAACATGAACGTGTGTCACCCATTAATCTAAGTGTGCTGCCCTCAGAATCCTACCGGGAAAGTTTCCCCAGCATGCACGCCATCTGCATGTGGGGGGTTCACCTGGTGCCCACCAACTCCTAGCACAAATAAGAGTGCTTTCGGTTCTGGAGCAGGTCTCACGATATCCAAAGGAGCACTGTGTGTTTACTGGGCAAGTGAGTAGCCCACGGTGATGATGCATGCTAAAACCCTCACAGGGGGCAGCTCACTAACCTGCCGGGTATTTTAAAAGAGACACCAGTCCATGAATGAAACTCTAGAAAAAATATCAAATTAATGATGGACTGTAGACACGAGCAAGCAAGAGAGCCCGTAACTGTGTTCCACTAGCACAGTCTGGAGGAGCCCACGAAGCGGCCGGGAGCAACCAGGCCATTTAAAGCCGCTGAGCCAGCTTTCTCATATCAGGGCTTGATTACTCTTGCAGCTTATCACTCTCATGCTAGATACTGTTGTTACCTTGGGGAAGGAGTGCTTGTCTGTCAGCCAGTGAGGGGAAGCCATGTCTTGCTCGAGTTACGCCCTTACAGAAACATCATTTTAAAAAGACCATTCTTGAGGCAAATTTGGAATGTAGGTCTTTCATCATCCTCATTATACAATATTGTGAAAAATTTCAGGAAATCTGGATAAACTTTTGTCTGTGTAGATAAAGGACAGAAAACAATTTCATTGGGAGTTCTACAGTATGTTTGTAACCTTCCAGCACTCATAAGGCACTGCATGAGAAACAATCCTACTGCTGTGATAATTACAGCCAATTTGGCCCAGGAGTGTTCAGAAAACTACAGAAACATCCAAGAGTTTTCTGGTCCCAGCTCATCTTAGATGGACTAAAAGACAGATGAGTCCACATTTCTGAATGTGTCTGCATTCCATTGTTTTTAAGAGAAAAAAAAAATCACATATCATTTCCTGCACCTAAGATTAAATGGGCTATCCAAACTGTTATTAGCAAAAGATGCAGAAGCTCCAAAATCTCCCCCCAAGGAATGAGAATATGTGTGAAAGTATGATTTTTCTGGAGAGGTGTATTAGGATTTTAGAGCTGCATATGTTGCCATCAAGGCAACTTATTTTCCCCAGGAAGTCCATGGTAATCTCTTTTTTAAATCACACAGTTTACAGTTTACTCATAGTTCTTCTGCCTTTATTTTTCAAAATAAATATTTTCTGTAATTCAAGAAAGAACTGAATATATGTACACATGTACATAAGTCTCTACTTTGAGATTATAAGTGTGAGAACCTTATATAAGTTATTTGTTTAATGTAATCTATTGCATGTTATTAACAATTATAAAGCAATCAAATGAAAATGATATTCATGGTCCTACTCTTTAAAGAAAAGTACAGTTTGAAAAAAATCAAAGATAGGTATGCTTTAAATACATTTGCTTGCACAGTATTCCCTAAAAACATGTCCTCATGAAAATAGAGTTATTTGGAACATTGTTGCTAATGTTTGTAATTTATGTTTTCCATAAAAAAACAAACAAGAAACTTTCAGCCTTCTCAAATTTTTTATTGCACCTGTTGTATGGTATTTTACAAATGAATGTATTCAAAACAATTGTATTATACATTTTGACATGACACACACGTGCCAAAACACCAGGCAAAAAAAGTTTAGGTGAAGTTAATCAATGAATAATCTTTAGCTGTCACTGTACATTTGTTTGTATGTTCTTTTACATGATTTTGTAGTTATGTGCAATGCTGTGTTGTGGCTCCTAAACTGCCCTTTAAGCATAAGACATGGTTACAATAAAACCCATATACAAGATTAAGAATGATAGTCATGTCAGACTGACAAAGAAAATATGAAAATATTCTGACAAAAGGCAGACCTTATTCACATTATTCTATTGTATATAATCCTCAGTGCTTAAACCACTGACCCACATAGACATTTTCTTGACAATTCCCCATAGTATGTGATATACTACAATAGGTGTATGTTTTATTTGAAACTTTACTTTTACACGATATTATATTTATATTGTATATTAACTTGTTTAGTATGATAAAAGTGAAATGTAAACACTTAACCACTTTGCAGGTATCTGAGTGTCTATATAAATCTTACTAGTTTTAGTAAGTGATGAATATGTTTTGAATTGCAACTACTTGCCAGTTTTATTACTTGGTGTAAATGGTGAGTTGCTTCTGGTTTATTTGTCCCACTAGACTGGCCCTGAGCACTGTGAGATGATGAAGGATTACACTGGGTTAATCTGCTTGCCTGCCATCTGCCTGCTCCATGCAAATTAAACCTGAAAGCTGAGCTACAGTCACAAATGTTGATTGAGGTAAATTGGCAGGTGTGCCTTTTTCATTTTCAAATTTGCTTGTTTATAAGTCAATTTAAAAAATGGATGTATCCTGATGTTCTAAAGTTAATGGCATATGTATTATATTAAATATGAATGTATTTAGGTATACTACTACTAGTAGTACTACTACTACTACTTCTACTACTACTACTACTAGTAATAATAATAATAATAATAATTATTATTATTATTATTATTATTATAATTATTATTATTATTATTATTTTTATTTTTTTTTACTATTATACAAAGTATATTTCTTATTATTATTGGTATTGTTATTGCTGTTATTATTTAACTTTATGATCAATAACTCATCAACATATATTACCCTTCTACACTTCTTATTTAATTAGAAACATGCTGTTTAATTAACTTTTTTTTTTTTTTTTTAGAAATTATGTAAAAAAACAAACTAATTCTGGTATAAATTAGGCTTCTGGATTAGATTGATAGGCTATTCTAAATTGACCATAGGTGTGAGCTTGTGTGTGTGAATGGTAATCTGTCTCTGTGTTGCCATGCGATGGGTTAGCCTCTTGTCCAGTGTGTACCCTGCCTCAGCTCATAGTCAGCTGGGATTGGTTCCAGCTTCCCCTCGACCCCAAATGGATAAAGCAGTTTGGAAAATGAAAAACACTTTAATTTAAAATAGCTTTTGTTGTTGAATCTCTCTGGATACATTATAATGTACAGTTCTGTTTTCTTTCTTTTGTCTTCCAAAGGAAATTAGAATCTTAATGTGAGCACATAGTGAAAGAAAAACAACTATGACTGAAAGCTCAACATTTAGTACTTTCTGGGAGCATTTAAGAACGATATGTGTACAATGTACGACACATAGAAGTCTGGCTTAGCTGTCCATGGAGTCAGAATGTAATCATTGACCAGCTGTAAAGAAAACCTCTTCATTAGAGTGGTTGCACTTGATGACATGGGCATGGCGACAAGGATGAGGAGACTCCTGACCTAGGTAGAGACGCTGACAAAACTGTTAAAGAAAATAAAACTTTAATTCATATTTCTTTATATTTAGGGTTTAAAGGTAACTTATGACAAACACACACTTTTTTAGAACAGTCTTATCATATTTTGCATATTTTGTACCACAAGAATTTATTGTGGTTTGTAATTTATGTAATCATAAACGTTTGCACATTTAATTACTCTGCTGCTTGAAAACAATATCTGTGAAATGTGAATATGTATTCACACTAGTACTGTTACTGCTTATTTTTTATCATGTCCTGTAATATTGTATGATTTACTCTTGTGTATAAAGTCTTGCACTGCTGCAGCAGGACCCATGTACTACTCTGTAACCATAAGATGCCATCTTCATGCCAACAAGCTGTTTGGGAGACATGCAAGGAAAAAGCCTTTTCTCAGCTACAATCACAAATGTAAACATCTGGAGTTTGCTAAGCGGTATTGGGACTTCAGCTGGGACTGTGTGTTTTGGTCAAATGAGACTAAAATTGAGCTTTTTAGTAACAAACATTCTAATAGGGCTGGTGTAAATCCAAGGACAAATATAAAGAAAATACCTCATGCTCACTGTAAAGTATGGTGGTGGTTGTTCTGTAATGCTGTGGGGCAGTTTCTCTTCCAAAAGCCATGGGAACCTTGTTATGTTTGTGTGTGTGTGTGTGTGTGTGTGTGTGTGTGTGTGTGTGTGTGTGTGTGTGTGTGTGTGTGTGTGTGTG
>JBBIGC010000145.1:17470912-17494118 GCA_037576955.1 Lepidarchus adonis
GATAGATAGATAGATAGATAGATAGATAGATAGATAGATAGATAGATAGATAGATAGATAGATAGATAGATAGGTGATCAAGAAAATAAATCTAATCGAAATAATGTACTATCTGAGGAGCATTGATTCATATTGTTTAAGGACTGTGTTTTGAATCTAAAAACAAAATATTTTAGTAGCAGATCTAACTGTTCATTAGATTTTCATGAATTCATTATTAAGCCTGCCATTCAGAAGGCAACTGAATGCACTTTAGACACTATGACATTTAACTTGGTACAAGAGGCTTTTTAAGCTTGATTTTTTAACCTTTGAATCTCAAATATTATTTAGATCATTTTAAGTTGTCTTTCTAAGACTATGATTTATGACACAACCAAATGGTTGTAAATTTATATTATATTTGGCCTTTAAATAAAAGTATAAATATTTTTATGGATGAACAACTGTGTTCCCCAGGCTTAAACATGTCGTGCCTTTGCCTCTGTCATGGCTAATCTGCTAATAGGATGTGGGGAGGAAATAGACTTTTACCATGTTCATGTAATACCCTCACTAATCTGAATAGAATAGAATAGAATAGAATAGAATAGAATAGAATAGAATAGAACAGAATAGAATAGAATAGAATAGAATAGAATAGAATGTGATATTTGGGAGTTAGCACAGTATATAAAAAATCACAAAATTATGCACACCAGTAGAAAAATTATGAAAGGTGAGCAGGTTCATTCAGCATATATATTTCAGGACTTACAACAAACAAAAACACTACCACAAGTGTTTAAAATATTTGAACACAATCTTTAAAATGGTTTTACACAATGACTTCATGTTTTGTGTTTTTGCTGTTGTGCTGTTCTTAAAAGCTGTAACACAAAAACTTTTGTACTTAATCTCTATAACCCAGATTCCCCAGTGTGCTCATTTCCTGTCCTCTGTGCTTCTCCAGTTTTCTTATCCAGTCGGATTCAGGGATCATCTACACCCAGCCCTGGGCCAGTCTAGATGCTGAAGTGAAATCCAAGTTCAACTTTTATGTTAAGGCAGAGGATACAGAAGGGAAATATAGCCTTGCTGAAGTTTTTGTCACTGTGTTGGATCTCAATGACCATCCACCAGAGTTCAATGAGAATTCCTTAGAGAAGACAATGATTATTGGTGCCCCTGTGAAAATAGAGGTCAGAGAGCTTTTGTTTGATTTTTTGTATGTTTATTTGTTTTGTAGGTGTTTAACATTAACATATTACATTGTGTTATATATTTCAATATTAAATGCCCCTTATGTTGTTCAGGCAGTAGACGAAGATGCTGAAGAGCCCAACAATGTTATTGAGTATTCCATTATGAAGGCAGAACCAGACAACATCTTTGACATCAATGCTGAGACAGGAGAGATTAAATTGAAGCCTTACATCAAGTCTATGGACATAGTGCAGAACATCACCAATCAAAAAGAGTGCACCTGGTCTGTGGTGGTTCAGGCAAGAGACAGAGGCTCCCCATCTTTTACTACCACCACTGTTGTGAAGATTGACATCACAGAAGCAGTAAGTTTTTACTTGTTTTCCATGTAATTGTGTTTACAAGAAATTGTGAACCATTGTGAAATTTTCAGACAATGTAAAGGCAAGATGGTGTTTTTTTAAATAATGTCAATAGATGAAGTTTAAGTTTGTGTTGCTATTGTATTGTCCTTACAGATCAAATCCAGAATGTTTTCATACTTCTTGAGCCTAAGAACCCGACCCTGGACTGTTTTCACCATATGTTTCAGCACTGTCATCCTCGCCATATCATTGACAATTTTCATATCCACTGTCATTTACTGGAACTCTGTAAAAAAGTCCCGGGTACACCCACAGGGCAAGATCAGAAAGATTAGGAGGCCCTGACCATGATTTGCTCTTCCAGCACTGTGCAGTTTTTCTTAATTGACATCATCAATGTTGAGCTTTTTTCAGTTTTTCATTGCTTTTTTGTTGTGACACAGAATAATTATAGTCTGTAAAAGAGTACAAAAGCAAGAGCACAGTATCATGTTTTTGTCTTTAATTATGCAGAACAGAGTTTCATTGTTATGAATTATGGAGAACGGTACTTTAATCTTGATTCTGCATGGTCTCTTTTCTGGGTGTCCCTTTAAACCCTTCTGATCTTGTCTTAATATGAAATCAGGCTCAGGTGTACTATTTACCATTTGAATTCCCATCGTTATGCTTATCTTCAATAAATAATTTCGTAACAAACCTTTTGTTTAAAAATATGTATCTACCAGTGTGCTTGGAGTCAACTTAATTAAATGATTTTTAGATAACCCCGTATACATCCTGAAATACAGCTATATACTGTATTTTCAGATATTGCTACCATATGTGGTTCAGTCATCCGCTGTAGATTATTATGCCTATTCTTTCAGTCCCATGGACTTGATTTCTCTTTGTGCTCTTTTACAGACTCAACTCAGGGGACCTTTGGGCTCCTTTTTAATGCAAAGTAGGGAAAATCCCATGCAAATCCTAGGCTTGATCGCTGGTGTCATTTTAGTCATGGTTTTTGTCACGGTCTTGATATCTACAGTCATGTTCATGCGAAACAAAAAGTCCAACAAGATCTTGCCTTCCCAGCGCATCATAAGAAGGAGAGCCAGACATCGCAAGAAATGGAACTTCCAGAACCCTTTCAAACCGCAGAACAGTGGTGAAAAGTTCATGATGAAAGAATCTGAAGTTCCAGAACTAGAGAACATCAATTGTAACAACAACAGTGTTGGTACCCGATGGTCTCCTCCAATGCCCCCCCAAGCTCCCCAACCACCTCCTCTACCAGGCTATTCCAGAGCTGGGGAGCAGTTGTGGGCAGTACCAACTGTTTCTGCCAGTGTGGCTTATAAGCCAAAAAGAAGATCCTGCAGACATAAAGAGAACCCTGTTAACACAGCACTGGTTTCTGAGCTCAAACTAAGACTGGAACAAAAGAAGATGACAAATCGGTACTAGTGCTTTGATTTTATGTTTGTATCTGAGATATGTTTTTAAGTGCTCACATCTGACTTGATGTCCAGAGCGTGCAATCTCTGGTGATAATCAAGTTCTGAGCATGAGGACACGTTTTCAGCCAACAAGATTGCATTCCTGTTTCACTGCCAAACATGCAACCTACTTGCTCCATGTTTTATAAGGCTTTGGATCTTGAGCCAGGGCAGCAGGTGGAGCCTGGCAAGAAGTGAGAGAAAGCCTCTGTGACCCAGACACACGCTCACGCTAGGCTGGTAAGCCTGCGATTTTCTTGAGTACTGCCCCCTCTTGGCTCTGGTAGCCTGTACCTTTTACTGTTGTCATTCATTCAGAAATGACAACCTTTTAAATACCTAATAAAAATTTGTGTGTACAAAATTGTACAAAACATTTTTTTTTATATTTTTTAAAATATTAAATTCTCACATATAATTTCTCCCAAAGCAGATTTTTCAACAGTAATAAAAATGTGGGCATGTTAAAGGTATTTAAAATTTTATTATTATAATGATGAATCTTTACAATGCCAAAGTACAGTAGCATGTTTTATGGAAATATATGTATTGATATTGTTACCTTTAGACTAACATTTTTTAACACTTGCAAATATTCTAGATACTTGTCAGAGCATGTGGAACAGCTGGATTCTACTGGTTCTCTTACCAAAATGACTTTATTCATGAAACATAATATTTTGTATAATACAACATTTGTACAAATATACTATTTCCTATGTATTTGCTACTGTATATATGAAGATAGATACAATAAGATATAGAATTTTGTTGTACAAAAATGAAAGAAAATCTATGTTGTATATTTGTACATCTCACTGTTGAATGGTTCAATGTATGTTTATACAGTATGTGCTGTTTTGTAAATACATTCTTTCAGTGAATACTGAAATGGAAAAAACTATAAACCCACCGCTGAGCCTTTTCTGTCATATTCTTAGATACCTGTGTTAGACTGTAAGAAGAAAAGCCGACTCTTAGTAAGGGATAAAGTAAATGAAGGCAGGAGAGACCTCCACTACTGTGTGCAGCTTCTGTTTCAAATATTTGCGATTAAAATAAATGATTTTCTAATCATAGTATACCTTGCAGAAGTAATATTTGCTGGTTTCCCCACAATGCCGTTTCTTCAAATGTGTCTATTCTAGGGGTGGGAATCGCAGAGTATCTCTATAAATATCTATAAATAACACTAATATCGCAATACTGTGATTCTGCGATAATCGATACATCGCATGAAGCAACACCAATGCTATTGTCCCCTTTCCCATATTTGCTTTGCGACCATTACTTCACTTCTGTTCCCCTTTGTCACTTGGCAAATTGCACTAGCATCATGTGACCAACCGAACTCACATAAACCAACTCTCTCCACCCAATTTCCCGTATCAAACACTACATAGTGAAACCCATGAAACACGCCTTCCACTACAGCATGCTGGTTTAACCCTGTCTATACTGGACAAATTATGGAGTGATACGCTTCTTCTCTGATCTAAATTATTGTTGAGGACAGTTCAGCAAATGCTAGATATTGGTGGAGATGTGCAGTTCCCTGTTTTTAAAGAAGCTCTACCAGTAATGTTTGTTTTCTCACATTGATAGTTTGCTGGTAGCGTCATCCAATCACTATGAAAGAAGTGCAGGAAAGAGACGCACAGAGATACGGCCGTCACAAAATAATCCACACTGTGTTCCATCAATGTTCTGGAAGCCAACCCAGACCGCTTCTTCAGCTTTCACCCAAGTCTCCTGCACTCAGTCGAGCAGCGCCACCCACAGGTGAGAAGAAGCAGTGACCCCAGTGAGTCAAATAGGCGGTGAATGTTTTTTCATTTAAATATCGATATTGCCGTCGGCGTATCAATTTTCATATCATATTAGCAAGAACGACGATATATCACCATATCAATATCCCTAGTCTATACAACTATAGTTCAAGAATAAATTATAACAGAAAGAAAATGTGTCTAATTTAAGGTGTGTGTATGATGCAGACACAGACATGTGGCTCAATGACTCTTTGCTGTTCTTACAGTAGATCAGTATTTTGGAAAGCCTAAACCACAATTTGATTTAGTCTATTACCAAATCTACAGCTTGATGAGAAATGGTGGGACCTCTACATATGATGGAGAGAAGTCAGGGTTAACCTCTACTTTAGCACAGCATATGCATATCTTACAGTTAAATTGGTTTCCTAAACAATCACAGTTCATGATTTCTATTTTTTATTTCAGTAGTGATTTGTATGAAATAAGCAACTAGTTGTGCTGTGCTGTTTATTTATAGGCAACTCATGCAAGACAAAAGTACTCTCATAGCAAGGCTATTATGGATTCAAGTGAAAGCAGCACTGGAGGGAAAAAGCACAAATGTCATGGAATTATGCCATGTTGGCAGTGAGTGGGATTACTCGGTTTTTAAAGAGAGGATTACAAACTTGTAAAGTGCATTGATGCACCAGGATAAAAGAAAAAGCACAACATTCAAAACAAAAATGGACACATTTATTTTGGGTTTTAAAAAGTTCATTAGAAGCCATTGACAGAGGTTGCCGGTTTTAGAATGAAATTATTGACCATTAACTTCAGCTAAAGCATATGTAAGGTTTAAACTGGAGGTTCAAATGAAGGTATTGGTAAATACCTTTATGATAAATTTGCTGTTCGTCTGAGAAATTCTTATACAGATCATATATGAACAGTGTACAATACTGTATAATATAATCAATATGTGGCAAACTGTTGAAGTCAGCCAGTGGTCTTAGCTGCTCTAAGCAGAATGCCTGTCTGCTGTAAGTCAGTACGTCACAGTGGATTAGAGCACTAAGGGAGGAGCCAGAGAGAGAAAGTTAATAATGCTTGACTGTTGTAGCATCAAGTGAACAATGACAAGAGTCTCACAATATTTTACATAGCCAGATGGATGTACTGGTCATTACGTACAGTACTTCTGATGCTAATCTACACTGCATGTCCCTTTCCCTGATATATAAGAAAGGCTTACATGTTGACATTGTGACAGTGTATAATCTTAATGTAAATATAAATGCATGACCAAAGACAGATGCATTACAAAATAAACAAATAAAGATTACAAGTGTGTTAGCATTGACCGTCATAGTGCATGTTGGAACATTGTATTTCATGTCTCATTCTCAGAATGATTACATTGAGACTGAAAAATGCAAAAAAAAAACTGTCTTAGTGCCACTTCAGTGTAAAACCCAGTTCATTCAAATGCATTACTCTTAGCCTGAATCAAGAATGGGTTTTGAACATGTCAATAATAGCGCTGAAACAGACTAGCATTATAACTGACATAAAGGTCTCAGGCCTTGGAGACATTACTGTATCATTTGCATGTGAAAAAGTGCTTGTGAAGGCCTGTGCCCATATTAAAAGATAAGGATTTGAGCATCTACTGAGTTCAAATGATATGGGACAGGCATCAGGACCCCTAATCTTCTTTTATACTAGTGCACTCGTATTGTATGCATTAAAAATAAATCTGTTGCATAATAAACCCCTGGATATAACAAGCCTTTGTACATATGCAAATATAAATGCAAGTGCATAACAATCATACAAATGCATCACAACTTCATTATACTTAGAATAACAGAATTTTCCACCACTGCATAAGGACGGAATAATACGTTTAATATGGGACATTGTTGCTGTACAAATACAAACATGCACTTTAGCACAACAGATATTTTACAGACTGCATCTGTAAACTATGATGTGTATGTCATTTAATTCATTAATTATGCATGTCATCCTCATTGCACTTCATAAATGACACCTACTAAGGTTACAACACTGCAAATATGTGCTGTGCAGTTCTGTTGCTTTTTAAAATGAAAAAATATAATACAGGCTTGATCAAGTCAAAAAACATTGACTCTTCCTGTGATTTATGAAGGAGAAAGCAAATGTGAAGACAAACTTGCAATCAGTCAAAGTCCAAATTTTAAAACCATACTAAGTTACATTGTCTTTATAGTGCATGGTGGGAAATACTGCTTTAAATTTACTTTACAGCAACTCAGATTAGGAAGCTGACACACTAGCACTAGCACAAAAATAAATGTCTGAATTAAAGTTGCTTTCTCTTTGTGCCACTTCATGCAGCATAACCATACTGTAAGATATAACATTTTATTTTAACTTAATGTACTGCAGGAAAAAATAAAGCATAAATTGTAACATGCAAAAGTTATGGCACATGGTAAATGTTTTGCTTTCTTATTTTCAAACTCATCAATAAAACATTTTACAATGTAAAAAGAATTTCCATAGAGTAAAATAATAATAAAAATGCCAAGCTAGTGTTCTGTAGAAGATTTGCTTATTTGTGCTAAAAACTTCAGTAAAGCTTATAATTTGACCATGGGCGTTTAAATAAATGAATAAAGACTCTTAAACATAACTACCAGTAGATGACTCTTAAGAAATGTGAGTCAAGATCTTAAAAAACTGTCTGTATTGATTTTTAAAGGATAACAGTTTATTCTCAAATGGTTGCTTCATTTGAATGAGAAAATGCCCTAAAGCAATCGGTAGGTCAGCTCATAAGCCCGTTAATATTACCACAGGCAAACCATTTTCTCCTTTGCTGTGTCTCATATCCATTAGTTCTTTAGCAGTTATTTAGAAATGAAAGCTAAGGTCCTATTAATCCTGGTATGTAGATAATCAGTGTGTAGACTCAATAGGGTTGTGAGTTTGTAGTCAAATTTAGTTCTCTATAGCCTGTCATCAGACCTCCTGCGATTCTTGCGGCTCTCACTGGAATCCTTGTAGAGGCCTTCATCACTGGCAGCCTGGAGGCTATCAAAGGTTCCCTGTCCCTCATCAGGATTGTGTGTTTGCTCTTCCCGCCTCCAATTTCTCCACCTCTCCCTGCCACGTTTACAGCAGTAGAACTTTGTGTCAGTAGTGCAGGCATACATTCCCGCTGGCACAGCCAGAACCATGGCTAAAACAATAACCACAATGTGAATGAGCTTCTCCCTCTGCTCCATTTCACTCATGTCACTGCCTGTCACAAACACAATGCACTGTCCATTTTGGGGCACGTGGTTCTTCAGAGTCACACAAATGTCGTACTTAGTGGCTGGCAGCAGTTCTGTGACTGAATAGGTGTTGATACCTGGCCCAATGTAGATCTGTTCCTTTTTGGGTGTATCATAGCGGCCGAAGTGGATGGTGAACCAGGTCTCAGACGGTTTTTCTGTCACAGCAAACCACTCAATAGTAATGCCATACACAGTCTGCTTAGCAATACGGATATCAATGTAAACATTCTCCTCACTGGCTGCTGCAGGATAAGCTGGGGAAAGGGGCTGGGATCCATCAGGAGATTTAACATTTACCAAAATGCTGACTGACGCATTGCCAATGAAGTTGTTGGCTGTGCAGGTGTAGACACCACCGTCGGCTAGTTGGAGGGATGGAATGACTAGTTCAGACTTGATTGTGTCTTCATTCCCACGGGTCTGAAACTCTTTAGACAAATGACAGTGTTTAAACCCCAAAACAACATTTTACATTCTCAATGAAATATTTGCAAGTGAGTATATGTTAAGGGTTTGATTAAGGAGGTTAGTTATCACTGGCAGCAATCATTAAATGCTTATAGTGTATATTTTTCTACTACTTCAGTACTCAGTACACCTGGATGCTTACATGTAGAGCTGTAAGTTTTTGGTGCCCTTGGTTAAATGAGACATGTTAATTTTTTTTTAGACCACACTCCTGTACATTTACTGCTTATATACCAAATTCAACATTTTGAGGAAAAAATCTAAAACATTAAAAAGTTATGGCATTAAATTTTTCTTTTTTATATGTTAAACTCAGCACATAAATATAAATAGCACACAAAATTTTGAAGTATGCTTATTTACAAAGAAAATCAATAAATCATGTAATGTGACTGGAATTTTTTCATCTTTTGTATATGACTGCTTGGTTTTAGTAAAAAACATCTATAATTAGAGTATGTTTTGAATGTCTCATTTGCAAAAAAGAGATTCTTTGAAGAACCACTGACAAAATCTTAAATTCACTTGACACTTGGCAGATTGGAAAGATAGTACTAAGGTCAGTGGAGGTCAATTGTTCTCTCTGACCGAGTACATGAAATCTTGTGACCTCATGCAACTGTATTCAGGAAAGTCAGAGATCACAGGTCATTGAAATATTTAAACGCAAACTGGTCTTTCATGTACATTTACTTAATACTTAACTGTAAAAACCTAATTTACAGGAAAATATCTGCTCTTCTGTAAAGTAAATGCATGCTGATATGTTGACACTGGGGAAAAAAAACCTTACCATTAAATCCTCTTAGTATTTTAAGACCATATGTCCACCAGACAGCTGGTTCTGGTCTGGCCATAGTTAAGCATGTAAGAGTGACGTTTGCGCCCAGCAACATGGTGATGTTGGCCGATGGAGTGGTCGCCACTGGTTTCGTGCAAGTCTTCAGCTCAATTTCATGGAAAAATTTGCCCTCCATGTACTCAGGACCACTACATGTCAAATAGGAATTCATCAGAATGATAGGTGGACTAAGAGAAGTGAGGAACTCAACGAAACCTTTTAGGCGGCAGTCACAAAGCCAGGGGTTATCATGAAGCGCCAAAACCACATTGGGAATCGATGTTTCCCCTACTCTGTTTTGAGCAGCTGTGTGGTAGAGTGGCCATTTTAAAAAGACATCTTTCGACGTGACTGTAAGCTGATTGAAGGATAAGTCTAAGTAGGTCAGACCTGGCAAAAATTTCAATGCGTGTTCAGGCAGAACATCCAGACGATTGTGCTTCAGGTCCAGAATTTTGAGGTTTGGTGTATCCTCAAATGCTGTCCATGGGATAGAACGCAGTTTATTGCCTTCTAGCCTGAGCTCTGTCAAATTTTGTAATCCTTCCAGACTCTTCATGTCAATGATAGTGATGTTATTTAAATTTAGCCAGAGATGTTCCAGTGATTTATAATGAGAGAAGGCTCCTTTTTTAATTTCAGTCAGATGGGATTTCTCAATTCGAATTTTCATGAAATTTACAGGGATATCTTCAGGTATCCCTGATAAAGCTGTTTCCATACACAAGAGGGACCTAGAGAAAAAAGAGTGAAACAAATGTTTAACCATAGCATTTTTTGAAAGAAAGATTTCAGAGATGGGATTTTTGATGTCCAGTATTACAGGTTGTTTACATTATTCAAACACCTCTCAAACAGTATTTTTTTTTAAACTTTACTAATCAGTAACAGTTTGTAGCTTACAGTATGTTATAAAGACTGTCATTATAGTGAAACTGTTAAACTATTAAGATACATAAGAATAGGAAAACAGACACAGTGTTCACCTACAAATCTAGTAAAAGTTAATTCCACTAACCTTCCATGGTGATTAGTTGTGCAGGTGCATCCAGTCAAACACTGTGCATTGCTTGAGCTGATGTGGTTTATGGAAAAAAGCAAAAAGCTAAAGCCAAAAGCATTGTAAATGGTATCCATAGTCCCGTAAGAGTCACATCTATACAACACTTGCATGGGGCATCTCAACAGGTACAGTCGACTCAATCCTATTAACAATAATCCTTGACGTACTTTGTACCTCACATACAGGAGAACTCAGAGAACTAGATTTAGCTCAGTATTGAATGAATAGATTTTTAATTGAACAAGAATCTTTTAAATATTCCTACAGTTACTACACATAGTTGGAGATATAGCCAGTAGTGTAGACAGTAATTAGAAGATTATTAGTACAAAAAAGAAACAGATTGTGGTGGTTCTAGCCTCCACTTTTAAGAAAGTTGCCAGAAAAAGGTACAGAGTGATACCCCAGAAGAACAATTATAGCTTCCAAAAGAGCTATGTCTGTGATTCGGAAGTGTGAGTGTGAAAGACCTTTTAAAGGACATTTTTAAAGCAGTGTAAGAGTTCTGCCAAGAACCTTTAAACTATGTGGGGGGTCTTTAAACTTTAAAAAGATTATTAGCATTCACATGCCTCATTTACAGAAATTGTTCTTTTAGGAGCTGTCCACTGAAGGATTCTGTAGTGATTCTGTGGGTTTGTGTACTTTTTTTCTGCAGGTAGGCTTTTTGCTGTATTTATTAGATTTCTTTTGGAGAAATTATTAGCCAGTTACTGTTGTTCAGTTTGCAGTTAAATTTTGAAATAACTCAGACTTTGTATGCATACATATAAAAACCTTTATTTCTACATTATGAAACACATTGAGTTTTAGGGAAATAAACAAAGTAACAACTGTCGGGGTAAGTCAGTGGCACAAATTACACATATGCTGAAATGCTGAATATACAAATGTTGCCGTATCTAAAAATCTCATAGAGTTTCATAATTTGGCAACATCATAACATTGGTAAAAGCACAATTGAATAGTTATGTGTGTTAGTGCAAATTATTCAGTTTAGAAATGTATGTGTCTGAATCTGTACTTTATTTACAAAATGTAATCTACACCATTGGTATGCAAAGATAAATACATCTGTATATACATCACATACAGTCAGTCAGTTACTTGAAAAGTTTCCCTTTGACCATAGACAGTTATCTGTAAGGTCAGTTGTTCTTTGCATTTTGGGGTTGCTCAACCACAACCCCACCACCAGCCAGATGGCTTAGTCTTTTAACTAAGTCCATGATCACAGTAACAAAGAGCACAGGCTAACCAACTAGGAAAGACTCTTCCTATTGTGTCCTTCGTTACTATGATGAAGTATCCATAGTTTTATTTATGAATGCTCAGCAAGGTACTGTTGATACAGATTGTGTGCACTCAGATACTGAGGCTGAGCCTGGATACTTAGGCTGTGTGGTGGAGCGGTGGCTGAGGGAAATTGTCAGCAGAAGTATTCATTTGGCTGTCCCTCAATCTTAGCAGTGGACTCAGAGTCAAGACTGGACCTGGCTGACAGTAGTCTGTTGGACTCCTCTGGGTTCATTCTGTTCAGGTATTCCCCCTCCAGGCCCTTAGCCTTGGTGCTAGGGGACAGAGTCTCAAATGTCACATATGAGTCCTGAATGTCTTTGGACTTTTTGCCAAGGAATTTCTGGATTTTCCTCTTAAGTGCCCCGCAGCAGACGATCACAGTCAGAGGCACGGCTATCACACAGGCAACCGTGATTACAACTACATTAATGAGCTTTTGAGTCCCATTAGCGCTCGCTGCTGCATCTGTTGAGAAGATTACACACTGCTCTTTTTTGGGGATCAGACCTTTTACACACACACAGGCAATATATTTGATTTTTGGTACCAAGCCCTCAATGAGAATCCGATTGTTTCCTGGACTGACATTGATGCGGCGCATGTCCCTCTCGCCGAACACCGCATAGAGCACACTGAATGCTGTGGTGTTCTTAGCCTTTGGTGCTCTCCAGTTCAGACACACTGTATAGTCTGTATCTCCAATGACTTTGACTGAGCGGACCACTCTGTCAGGGTCTTGCTGCAGAGAGGATGTGTTGGCTGCGAGGTTGCTCAGATTGGTTTCTAGGAGTCCATCCAGGCTGGTTGGTTGAACATTTGTCCCACTGTCTGTAATACTGTCACTCACCATGCCTGGATAAGGCCCAGTGTAAACCACAGGGGCTACAAGTGCAGATGCCAGAGAAGGTCTGGGTGAAACATATCTGGCTATGAGTTTTTCCTGATATGCAGCCTTCACAACAGGGTTTGGCTTCTTGCCTTTGACTTTCTTAGCATTTCCAGTTTGATTTTCTACCTTTGGAGGGTCACTTATGATCAGAGAAATAACTGCCTCAGCACTTCCAGCATAGTTTGTTGCCTTGCAGATGTATTTTCCAGAGTCATGAAAGGAGACAGCAGGCACGCTTAGAATCGACCAGACAATTCCCTCTTTAGAGTTCTCTTGCTGAACTATAAAATAACAGAGAGGGAAAAAAACAGCACAAATCTGAGCACAAATTAAGGCCAAGTGTAATAAAATGAAATGCAAGCCAGTGCTATTGTGTAATCACATTCATTACAACAGTGTGCTTCAATGCCAGCTCTTTGAGTAATTATGTTGTATTAGTGCTGCTGGGTAATGCGTCTTAACCACCCACCACTATGCTGACTCACCTGTCCCATTCGGCGGCTTCCCATCTGCCCTCCTCCATGCCAGTTCAGGGATTGGGACACCAATTGCACCACAGCGGAGAAGTACATTGTTGCCCACTGCACTCCTGACTCGGGCTACGGCTGTATGGACCCTTGGGCTCTGGCAACGTCTCAATTCTGCATCGCTAAACAGAACTCCTGACAGACTTTCAGGATCAGCACACCTCAGCCTGGTGTCAATAAATGCCACGGACAGAGAGGGAGATTTCTGGAACTGGACCAGATCATACAACCGGCAATCACAAAGCCAAGGATTGTCATGGAGTCCTGTTGTGAAAAGAAAAATCAAGGGGCTTTATAAGAATTCAATGAATTAAAGTCAGGACTGTAAGTAAGTTACAATTTGAAAATATGTCAGTTTAGTACACTTTATTTGGTAACAAATGAACAAACTATCTAATTGAAACTTAAAATACTTCAATCAAACTATATATTTTGCTTTCAACTCTTTGTTACCATATAAAGTATTTGTTTTGTTTGTTGTTTGATTTTTATGAAAAACAATGTTGTCTTTTTTTCTTACGTTTAGACGTAAATTCAGTCTATGGCTTTAAATGTCTTTGATTGAATTGTAATTAGTCATAAATAAACATAAATCTATTCAATTGTACACAATTTATGGTGGTAAATGGTGTCAGTTCTATTGAAAATGGTCTTACTCACCAAGAATCATTTTTGAACTCTCTGCTCCTTGGACGGGTTTGATTGTCAACCAAGTAGAAAGAACTTCAGAGGGCACTGTCAGTAAGTTGTTGCTGGAGAGGTCCAGGTAGGTTAAATTTTTGATGCACAGTGTGGCCTCGGGTGGGACAAAGGACAGTTGGTTATTGTGCAAATCAAGGAGCCTTAGGCTCGGCATGTCCATTAACGATTCCCATGGAAATGAAGTGAGGGAATTGCCATCGAGCCTCAGCTCCTCCAGACTGTACAGACCACGAAAACTGTCCGCATTGAGAGAGGACAAGACATTAAAGGACATCCACAGAAATTCCAGGTTGGAAAGGTAGTTAAAAGCTTCACTGGGGATCCTTTTAATTGCTGTTTTTTCGATTCTGAGTTTTGAGGTGTCAGCGGGGAAACTGGCAGGCACCAGAGAAATCTCAGGGTCATTACAAATCACACTCCTAGACAAACACAAAAAAGGCATTTAAAAACAATTATTATAAATGTATAAAAAATGAAACATAAAAAATGAACTTAAGGTTTAAAATTTGAAAAGACCATTTCAGTGGGTGTACCTAGAGAGACATTGTTGTGTTTATTTAGACAAAGGTCATCCATTTAAACTTAAATTACACATGTACATCTTAGAATAAATTAGATTTGTATAGAAGAATGTGTTAAAGTACTTCTGCTATAGTAGACATATATAAAAATTATGAATTTGTTAATCAAGTAAGAAGAGAAGGATGATGAAATGCCTTGTCTATGGTTCCTACCAAAACATATTTCTTACAAAGTAAGAAACTGATTGCACAAAAAGAAAAGAAAGGAGTATAAGGAATTTGCAGTGAAACAGAATTAAGTTCATACACATTGACGCTCACCTGGCTCTAGATCCATCACTCAGGCTGTGATAGAAGCAGCTACATTGAGAAGGACATGAGCTCCACACCAGAGGAAATTCCCCATACACAAGCAAAAGCCCCAGAAGAACTGAAAGCTTCATGGTTTTACCTCCTGCACTTCTGCAGCTAACCCTCAGGAACTGGCTCAGAAAACAAGAAGCTTGATGTCACATTTATCTATATAGCTCCAGCATGTCGTCGTCTCTCTGCTTCAGTGTCCCATAGTGATCTGACTGCCGCCAGTCCCCCAGATAAAAAGGATAGAGAGGGATTAGTGAAAGGACGTGCGTTATTTTCATTTAGATGCCTATTGCATCTTGGAAGCCGATAGGCTACACAGAGACATTGCTATTTATTATAGGCCTAAAATACTTCCGAACTGCTCATAATGCATGCATGATTTTCCCCACCCGCTCTTAATCCATCCCATTCCATAACACATACAGACTTTTTCAGTGCTATCGTGACAGTTAAGCCCATAATTTCGCTACATATTTCAGGATGTGGCTCAAGCGGCACTTGTAAACAGAGTCAGTGGACATTAGTTCAGATGTGTTCACTGCTAGGAGGTTTATGTGTCTCAATGCCAATGCAGCTAAATGTACACTGTAAATACAATGTGAAAAACAGTGTTTTCATTGTCAAAATTCTAAAAGAATAAGTGCCCATAAACAAACCATACATACACTCTTTTGGACTGTGGTTGTTCATTTCCAGAACTGGATTGTATACACAGAAAAAGACATTTTCACAGTTATTTTACAAACATTCCTTTTACTTCACTTTTTTAGACATTCAGTGAACATTCACAATGAAGTCGAACAAGATTAGTTACAGGATTACATGTTACTTATTATACTCACCTCTGGTCACATTGCTTAATTCCCCTAATTGAGAATGAATTAACAAACACCAGGTGATTGTTTTGAAGTTATGATGTCTGAATTATGGAAAAGTGTTTAGAATATGAACATTTTAATATAGTATTAATAGTATATCTGAACTTTTCAGCACTATTGGAATAGATCCCAAAATGTGTTTAATATTTCTCAAAGGCCTAGTTTATAAATTATGTTGGAGCTTGGCATAAGCTTTGACTAGACTGAAAAATGGCAAGGCATAAAAATAGATTTACCAACATAACGTAGCATTAGCAGTGTTAAAGAATTGGGGGATACAAGTTAAAATTTCATACTAATCAACTTTGAAATATAATATGGCTAACTTAGTGCTCAGTGTGTATGTGAAATTTTGCACAATTTTACATGTATGTGTCGTGTGTCAGTCTCGGGAAAGAGGAAACACATGCTATGACATCTGCATTTGTATTACATTCTTTTGCATCAACATCTATCCATCCATTATACAAACCTCTTAATTTATTGTGGATCACGGGGAAGCTGGGGCCAAACCCAGCAGACTGCAGGCAAAAGCAGGGTGCACCCTGGACAGGAGGCCAACCCAACTTAAAAGTTAAAGGTTTGTGAACTCTTTAGAATTTTCTGCATGAAAACAACCCAGAAATCTGATATTACTAAAAGTAGTTATAAAAGTAAACAAAGATATAACCTAATTCAACAATTTACAAAAAATATAACATTCATAAATATTATGTAGCCATTACTCTCTGAATTCAACATTGCTGCCCACCTATAGTTTGATAATAGCATGGGCAAGCCAGAAGGGTAGTGGAGAATGTTTCTTAAAGAGGCACAAAATATAACTATTTGGTTTTAATGAGTTAGTTATATTTGGAGGAGCACTGTATTCCAGCATAAGGACCTTATTTTTTTAGTGCACATGATGTTGGGACTATCATGCTTTGGGCCTGTTTGTACATTTGAGCCAGGACAGCTGATTTCTGATACTTACTAGTGTTTTCAGAACATATATTTTAATTGTTTGTTAACACAAATGGCTAATCAGCCAATCTTATAGTAGCGATGCAATGCATCTAGGCGTGGTAAAAACAAGTTGCTAAAGTTCAAACTGAGCATCAAAATGGGGAAGAAAGAAATTTTATCAACTTTGACCAATGCATGGTTGTTTGTGCCAGAAAGGCTGGTCTGAGTATTTCAGTATCTGCTGATCTACTGGGATTTTCGTGCACAACCATATACAGGGTTTACAGAGAATAGTACAAAAAATAGAAAATATCCAGTGAGTGTCAGTTGTGCGGACAAAAATGTCTTGTTGATGTCAGAGGTCAGAGGAGAATGAGTAGACTGATTCAAGATGATAGAAAAGCAACAGTAGCTCAAATAACCACTCGCTACAACCAATGTGTACAGAATACAACGTGCCAAACATTGAAGCAGATGGGCTTTAGCAGCAGGAGACCACACCAGGTACCGCTATTGTCAGCAAAGAACAAGAAACTAGGAAATTTGCACAGACTCACCAAAATTGGACAATACAAGCGTGGGAAAATGTTGCCTAGTCTGGTTAATTTCGACATTTAAATTGCAGAGCCAGAATGTGGTGTAAACTACATAAACGCATGGATCCATTTTGCCTTGTCAAGAGTTCAGCCTGGTGGTGGTGGGATGGTGTGGGGACATTCTCTTGGCATACTTTGGGCCCCTTAGTACCAACTGAGTACCATTTAAGCACCATAGCCTACCTGAGCTGCTGACCATGTCCATGTTTAGCTGCCATTATTTCTGTGCAAGGGTGATCATACCAGACACTGAAACAAGGTTAAAAATGTTTCTCACTTACAGATTAGAATCATAACATTTCCCTCAAAAATAATTGACCTATTATGATATATTTAGGACTGTCTCTTGATGTTTAAAGTTCATATTTATGCAGAAATAAAGAAAACTCTAAATAGTTCTCAAACATCCAAGAATCTAGTGTAGGTGATCTATCTTATTTCTTTGTAAATTAATGTGTAGAGATTTTGTTTTGTTTTTTTCTTGAATTAATTAATTAATTTATTAATTCATTAATTTTCCAAACATTTCTCTAGTTTAGGTCTCAGGGAATCTTGAGCCGATCCCAGCTGACCAACCCATTGCAGGGCAACACAGAGACAGACAACAATTCACAAACATATTCACATCTATGGGAAATTTTGAGTAGCCAATCAGCCTAAAATGCAAGCATTTAGACTATGGGAGGAAACTGGGGGAAACAAAATCTTGTAAAGTTAAAAATGTTTTTACTTGTCCTGTAACGTTACTTTTTTGGAGATATGTTTTTTCTGACAGTGATGAAGAATTCATTGTACATTTTTATCTGTATAATTCTATAGATTGTAACTCTGCATTAAATCTAGGCTCTTTGCACTACATTGCTTAATCGGAAAGCTTCCATTTAACATTTGTACTTTTCATTCTCATTTCCAATAACAAACCAAAAGCTGATTAACTCAAGTTATCATCTACAAATTTTACAAAGAATGTATGTGAAAAATTCAATAGTTATGACAACAAAAGTGAATCAAAGAAGGTAATTCTATTTAAACTCAATTTGCAGGATGTCAAAATAAAACTTAACATAATGACAGTAACGAATGTAATCCTAGTGCGGTATGGTAAATCATTATTCAGCATTTCCTCCATCCTATTAAAGGCATTAACAAGATTCTCTTCTTCTGGACAAAGGAGAGCTCAAGGCAGCATACAAAATGTCTTTCACAACCTAAAAGCCAATTTCTTCTTTTATTGAAAATCATATTGTAACGGTATTTCGGAGTGGAAATCTGTTGACTGGAATAAAGGACACTTACACCAAGGCTTTGGTTGAAAAACAGGACATGACCCGTTCCCGGAATTATTTTCCAGCTTTTATAAAAGCTTCCAGAACCTGTGCACCCTCTGGTGACAGAATTCACACTAACCTTATGCCTTGTTAAATTGCCCATAGATGTGAACATGAGTGTGTGAATGGTTGTCTGAGATGGGTTGGCCTCCCATTGAGGGTGTACCTTGCCCTGTCTCCTCAGTCAGCTGGGATCAGCGACCTGAATTAAATAAACGTTTTGGACAATGAATGAATATCGAACAAAATAATGGAACACCACATGAAATACTTACACTCAGTGATACTGTTTCCAGGTAAAAGAAGTCTAATCTCTAGGCCTTAAATGACTGATTGTCATTTTCTTTACATAACTAGTCAACCCCCTTCTACCATATAGATCATTTGGGTGATGGCCATCTTCAGCACAACAATAATAACTAAATGGCATTTAAGTGAGCATTGCACTGGTCTGACTATTTTGACTGTTGACCTTTAACCACAGTGTACACTTACATATAATGTATTGTGCTGTGTTGTGTTATATTGTGTCGGCTCGTATTGTATTGTATTATGTCGTGTCGTGTCGTGTCGGCTCGTATTGTATTGTATTGTATTGTATTATGTCATGTCGTGTCGTGTCGTGTCATGTCGTGTCGTGTCGTGTCGTGTCGTGTCGGCTCGTATTGTATTGTGTCGTGTCGTATCGTATCGTATTGTGCCGTGTCGTGTCGGGTCGGGTTGCATTGTATTGTATTATGTCGTGTCGTGTCGTGTTGTGTCGTATCGTATCATAATGTGTAGTATTATGTGGTGTCGCGTCGTATGGTATGGTATGGTATGGTATGGTATGGTATGGTATGGTATGGTATGGTATCGCATCGTATCGTATCGTATTATGTGGTGTTGTGTCGTGTCGTGTCATATCGTATTAAGTGGTGTCGTGTCGTGCCGTGTCGTGCCGTGCCGTGCCGTGTCGTGTCGTGTCGTGTCGCGTCGCGTCGCGTTGCATCGCATCGCATCGCATCGTATCGTATCGTCTTGTGTCGTGTCGTGTCGAGTCGGCTAGTATTGTATTGTATTGTATTGTATTATGTCGTGTCGTGTCGTATCATATCGTATCGTATCGTATCGTATCGTAATATGTAGTATTATGTCGTGTCACGTCGTGTCGTATTATGTGGTGTCGTGCCGTGTTATGTTGTGTCGTATTATGTGGTGCTGTGTCGTGTCGTGTCGTGTTAAGGTATTTCATAACTGTAACTCTGCACTTTCTGTAGCTTATCCTCTCGCCCTTTATCGGTGGTCAGTTTCTGACTCCAAGGTTACAGTAAACCTACAGTGCATCTGTATGGTAGCTGCAACAGATAAAATGACCAATGAGTGTAAGTGCTTAATGTGGTATTTTTTGCTCTGTTGTACACTCTCTGAATTAGGTTCATGATAAAAGTGACCTGGCTTAGAACTGGTTACATCTTAAATTAAGTGCTATTTTTTCAGTCCAGCTGGACACAAATAAACAGTGAAAGAGTTCATTGTACACTGAAATTTAGTTTTGACTGTGGCACTAATACATATCATACATGCTTCTTTCGTGGAAAAGCTATAATAAATAAATATGAATTTGTGTAGTGTAGTCTGGGCTCACAATGAGACTGTGTGCACACTAAGCTTACGGCTTTAGACAGCATGTTTTTCCTAGAGAACAATGTACACAAGGTCTGTCAACCTGCAGTTTATCATTAACCATTAGCTGCTCTTACACAATATCTAACTGCTGATCTGTGTGTGATGTCAGTGAACATAGCATGTACGTAGTAGAGAAGAGGTATAGAGAGGAGTGGGTGATAAGCGACCACACCTGTTGTGCAGGCCTATCAGCAAAAAGAAGCAGAGAAAAGAAGAATGTGATTTGTTGGAGGCTGGGCTGGTTCTCATCCTCAACAAAACCACAGGCGACACAAAGGCTCGTTGTATAACTGAATGAGCGCTTTACGCTCGTATTGTGCAAATACGTATTTAGGGGGGCAATGGCTGATGCTGTTATGTTCATTAAGAAATTCCTCTGCGGATTGAGGCAGGGAGAGGGCTTTGCATAATGACGTCTATGATTTTATCTCATGAAATGGCCCTTTAAAAGTAGGCTTCTTTTGGTTCCCCTTGAAGCACGGGCTGTCGAGCGACCAGACGGTGAATCCTGAGGTGTGATCGCTCAGATTTATGTCTGATATTTTTTTAAAAATGGTGACTTCTTATCCGCTGCCTGAGGGATTCTCTGAGCTCGATGTGTTTTCATTGGGATCGTGTCTCCTCGTAGAGGGTAAGAAACAATGCTTACGATGCAGAGGAGGAAATCTTCCTCACAGACTGAACTGTATCTCAGCCGATAAACCCAGTGCATCCGTGACGTTATTTACTATCTGCTTATGACCTTAAAACTGCAATGTTGTGTAACGGTCTCTTAAGGGGCTCGCAGTGTGCTCTAAATATTTCTGTTTCTGTAATGCTTTCCCTAAGGTCTCATTGGGTTCCTCCTGAATGCTGTCACGGTAGTTGCTTTTCTAAAAATACGAGACTTAAGGACTCCAAGTAATTTCCTTGTGTTCAGTCTGGCTTTGGCTGATATGGGAATTTGTATAAATGCTACTATTGCTGCATTCTCCAGTTTTCTAAGGTGAGCTATCACTGTCTTCTCCAGTCCACTGAACAGCAACATGTCCTTGTAGGTATCTAAGCACCGATGGCTATGTGTCAATAGAGAAGATGTATTGAAGGTGTATTCACTGTTTGATCAGAATCACATGTACGGTTTGATTAGAAGAAGATGCTGTAGAAAGGAAAGATGGTAGAACTGCTTTCATAAGTTTTATTTACAAAGACTGTCAGCCCAACACAAAGTTCAGGCTTTGGCCATTTACAAAGTGTACAGTGCATGCAGTATAGTGAAAATGATGACAAGATCACATCTGACTAATTTCATTAATTTGTGAAAAACAAACTCATAGATACTGGCCATATGGATCAGAAGGTTGCCAAACCCATGGCTTTCACGGATTCCTTACCGCCCTTTCCAGCATTCACTTCATTGCTGCCATTGCTTGGGACAGACACCATCAATACTGCACCAGTAAGAAGCTAAATATCTAAATGTAAAAATAATATATAAATAAATAATAATAATATAAATAAAGAAGCTATTTATTTTTATGCCGAGATTATATTTATCATAAAACAAATGTACTTATCATCTCTCAACAGACCTGTGATGTAATGGATTAATGCTATTATATGAGTGCATTCCACTAGCTTGGCAAACACTGAGTTAAAAAAAAATTCCATCTGCCACAATTCCTATTCAACAGCCTTTTGCTCTAATTGGCCACCAAGGCTTAACCTCAGGCCCATTCATCCAACCTTTCAAATGGAGTCCTTGGGAATTGTTGCTCTTTTGAATTAAGATCTGGTCCTAAGTCCTAATGACTAGCCCTGATTTTCCATTCAGACTGCACTTAAAAATGAGCAATTTCCAGCAACAACAACCATCTAATAAATATATAATATCATGCACTAAATGTAAACTGTTTTTTGTGTATATTTATATATAGTGTATAATGAAAACACTCTGAAAAAAGAAGTGCTGCATAAATCAAGAGAAATGGAATCTCTGCTGTCTTTCAATATTAAGGAACAAAGCTGCAGTGGGGCCGTGCCATCTCCCTGGCCATCTTCATCTGGCTCTTTACTGCTTTCTGGGCAGCCATGCCTTTGGTTGGTTGGGGAGAGTATGACTATGAACCACTGAGAACCTGTTGTACTCTAGACATAAGCAAAGGAGACAGGTATGAAACATTCTCAAATTAAAATTTCTCATCCTCTTTGACATTTTTTTTTAATTAAATACATTTTTCCATTTGCTACTCTAGGCATTTTTGTTATAATTCTTCTAAAATATCAGTTTTTTATACTGTGTTTTGAACTCATTTGTGACTGTGTAATCCATAATGAGACATGTTTCAACCTCTACTAAATAGTAAATGCTGTCTCTCTTGTCAAAATAAACTGTATTTGTAAAACAGTACATTAGGTAAAGAAAAGCGTCCACCATGAATCACATTTGACAAGATGGTATTTGAGAACTGAACCATTCTTACCACATATCACATTGCAGTGGCATGTTAGCAAGTTTCAAGTACAGTGACATTGATATGGTTTATGAATTAGTGTCTCTGCTGGATTCATATGCTAACAACAACATCCAAACATTGGTGGTTGTATTGTCAAACGCTGACAACAAATAAAGTCTACAGGATGACAAATGCAGATTTTGCTTTGGAAAATATAGTGTTTGATAAGACTTACACTATATTGCCAAAAGTATTCACTCACCCATTGAAATAATTTAATTCAGCTGTTCCAATCACTCCCATGGCTCGCCGACTCCCATATAACTTCAACTCCTAAGCAGCAGACTGCTTCTACAAACATTTGTGAAAGAATGGGTCACTCTCAGGAGCTTAGTGAATTCCAGCGTGGTACTGTGATAGGATGTATGGAGAGAGTTTAGTTTCAATATTATCAAATGAATATCACACCATTCACAAATATATTTCTTCACTCAGAAACAAATGTAACAAGATTCACAAAGATAATTCATGACTTACAAATAAATGTAACACCATTTACAAAAGCA
>JBBIGC010000145.1:17494218-17504625 GCA_037576955.1 Lepidarchus adonis
TTTACAAACCACTGTATATATTTGTGAATACCCCTACATTTATTTGTGGATTTTTGAGACCTCCCTGACAGCGCTGGATGCACAAATATGTTTTTTCAAAAGGTAGCCAATCATATGTCTCCAAAGTTTACAGCCAATCACATCAACTGAAGTTCGAGAGAAGGATTTAATGTTGACTACATTGCGCTACATTCGAGCATTGTAGTGCTCTCTTGCAGGGAATTAATTGTACCTTTGACCAGAGAGTGTTCAAGTTTGATTCAGTCAACACCACACGAATGGGAATGGCGGTTCATCAACGGTAAGTATAGCCTAACTTATTAGCCAACTTATAAAACTCCTTCATTCGTGATTGAACCTCACTTAATGTTTGCTAAACATTAACTAAACACGTTCAAATACTTTAAATTAAGTGAGGTTCAATCAGGAATGAAGGAGTTTTACAAGTTGAACAAGTTATACTTACAGTTGATGAACCGCCATTCCCAGCCATTTTCGTGTGGTGTTGACTGAATCAAACGTGAACGCTCTCTGGTCAAACATACAATTAATTCCCTGCAAGAGAGAGAGACTACAATGCGTGAATGTAGCACAATGTAGTCAACATTAAATCCCTCTCTCGAGCATCAGTTAATGTGATTGGCTATAAACTTTGGCGACATATGATAGGCTACCTTTTGAAAAAACACATTTGTGCAAAAATGTAGGGGTATTCACAAATATATACACTGGTTTGTAAATGCAGGTTTATCGGTTTGTGAATAAATATAACTGCACTGACATTTGTGCATCACATAAATTTTTTTTGGAGTTGACAAATGCTTTTGTAAATGGTGTTACATTTGTTTCTGAGTCAAGAAATGTATTTGTGAATGTTGTGATATTCATTTGATAATATTGAAACTACACTCTCTCCATAAGGATGCCACCTGTGCAACAAGTCAAGTCGTGAAAGTTCCCCACTACTAAATTTTTCACAGTTAACTGTCAGTCGTTTTATAACAAAGTGGAAGCAATTGGGAACAACAGCAACTCAGAGTGTTCGGCCATGAAAAATGAAAGAGAGCGGTCAGCAGATGTTGAGGAACATAGTGCGCAGAGGTTGCTAACATGAGTTCTGACCTCAACCTGATAGAACACCTTTGTGATGAATTAGAGCGGAGACTGCAAGCCAGACCTTCTAGTCCAAAATCAGTGTCTGACCTCACAAAGGTCAAAAATTCCTATAAACACACTCCTAAACCTTGTGGGAAGCTTGCCCAGAAGAGTTGAAGCTGTTATAGCTGCAAAGGGCGTGCCGACGTCATATTAATCCTTATGGAATAAGAATAGGATGCCCCTTAAGATCATATGCGTGTACAGGCAGATGAGTGAATACTTTTGGCAATATAGTGTAATGTAGTGTCATAAGACTTTTATAAAAATACATCATGAGATAATGTAAGGTAATACTTTTGGAGCAATATACATTATATGCAATTACTGTGGAAGCATTGAATTTTTGTTGCCTCAAATTGTACACCAGCAAGGGAGAGATGTCTAATAAATTGGCCAGTAAGTGAACACTGTTGAAAAAGCTCAAGTAATGTCAGTAAATATCAGTGCATCAGACAATAACATGCCACTACCATGTTAGTGTGTCACAGCTGTGCTGCAAATCGTTCAACACTCAAACTGGTCATCGATGGTTCTATAGTGATTCTTTCCTACTGTTGAAGCTGGTTGAAGCTCAACTGAATAACTGTATTGCAACAGATGGACTTCAGTCAGTAATTGTGATCAAACAAAAATGCACTTACACCAATCAGTCCCCCATTGCATAGGTTCCCCTCATTTAACAAGAACAGCACTGACTGTGGTGCACTGTGTGTTTTGACCCCTTTCTATCAGTCAGCATTAACATGTTATGCAACAGCACAGTGATCCCTCTTTTGGATCACTCAACATAGACTAGTCTTCACTCCCCATGTGCATCAGTGTGCCTTGGATGCCTATAGCATTGTTTCCAATTCAGCAGTTTACCTTCCCTGGATCATTTTGATAGGTACTAACTACTGCAGACCTGGAACACTTCATAAGACCTGTTTTTTTGGAGATGGTCTGACTTAGTCATCTAGCATCACAATAAAAGTCAATGTAACATTTTTACATTCACATATCTTTTCTGCACAAAGAACTGTTCACCATTTCACTATTATATCTCACCCAACAGGTGCCATTTTAATGAAATATATATACTTTATTATATACTATATATACTATATTATACTTTATACTATATAGGTGTGGCTAATAAAATAAGGAGTGCACATAGAAGGTGATACCTAATAAACTTGCAAATCTGCTTATGTGTAAAGCCATGGAAATGACTACAATACAATATAAAACATTCAATTACATCTGCATAGTAAAGACTCTTGGGGGGGAGGTAATAGGGTTAGACTGCATCTTTGTTATCTTGAACTGAACTTCTAATACAGCAGTAAACAGTCTTATATCTGTCTTATATTCTGTTCTTTATTTGAAGTAAAATTAATTAAATATTCTAATGCAATCAGGTTACTTTTTAAGGTAAAATGCTAAATAGTTTTTATAGTGTACCGACCAGTGGATAATTTGCATATTGGCTGACCGTGATAGACTATGGGATGTTCCACTGTGAAGCTAAATACAGTAATAAATGCAATTAGTCACTTTAGTACAAAGAACAACAACATATCACTCTACATCTGGTAAAACCTGTGTATGGGCTGGTGACGGCTGTATATAAACTATTTCTTTAACTTCACAGAGGCCTGTAGAGCTGAATTTGTGATAATGTGCATTTAACTGAATTGATCAGAATTAAATTAGTTGAACTGGATATATTTTATTTGAATTTAGTTGTACTAATAAGAATTAGGTTATTTTGTAATGCAGAGCAGATGCTACCATCCATATGATTCACTGAGATACAGTATGTGTAACAGTTTTGTGAACATTTTAACTGTAGCCTAAATTCTAGTTATTTTTAAAAGGTGTTTTGAAGATGTTTATAGTCTCTCAAACTTATTGCATGTAACACTGACCCTGGATATGTAATCAGGACAGCCACAATGTGACTAATATTTGCTCTGCAAAATCTGACGTAAGATATAATTGTCATCCATTTATCTTTGTACATTTGGGGTTTTTTTTTACTTAGGAACTATGTCTCTTATTTGATTCCAATGGCCATCTGTAATATGGGAATTCAAGTCTTTATCGTGATGTCCTGCTACAGATCCATTGACAAGAAATTCAAGAAGACAGGCCAGAAAAGGGTGAGCAGTGTATTTTATGCAGTATTTCACAAAGGATACAGGCATCATAACGGTCTAGTTAGTGTACATTTCCCCTCATGTGTTGCATAAACCCATTATTTATGGTGCTTGAGCTGAAAAACCTTGTGCCTGGAAGCACAAAGGCATCTCCACAGTATAAACAGTGAACTCTTCATTGGAGCAGAGCTATTACATAACTCTAAATCAGAATCACACACAAGCCAGAAGCCTTACCAAAATATGCCTAGTAAACAACCACAAGGTTCCCTGCTGGTAAATATTGCTAATATTGAAATAAGAATAAAGAAAAAGCTTCTTTGATCTTGTGCAATACACTGGTAAGTCTTGAGCAGAAATTTAAAACTGAATCTCAATAAGGCAATGTGACTGATGTTTTATTACTGCAATATATAATGCAATATATTGGGTTTTTTTCAAGGTCTATTTATAATAATGTTAATAATGATGCATCGTATGGTGATCATAATCTGTTTATTTCTATATTATAATTGTTTTCATATCAAGAAAATGATCTAATTGTAATATTTTTTCAATTACTGTGTAGTAAGCAGTATTTATGACAGCTAGAGTGGGGCTTTTTCCAGTCATTTCTACATAACAACTATATTAGGGTTAATAACAATTAGGGTTACTTGCAATTTTAATCATTTAGGTGAATGTGCTATGAGCTATTGATGCAGTATAGTGAGCAGCCTATCACACAAAGTGCACCACAATTAAATGTGACCTCTGCATTTAATCCATCCATGCATGGTGCAGCGGGCAGCAATCAACAGTATAGTGGGACAATCCCTTGCTCAAAGGTGTCTCAGTGGTACCAGGCCAGGACATGAGATTGCAAACCTCGGATCAAAAGTCCATAACCACTATGCCACAACACTTGTGAGGTGTTGTTTACAGTGTAAGCGATTTTCCACTGCTGAGCCACCAAGCTGAGAATAGTAAAGAGATAATGTAAGACTGTGAAGCATTTGATAATTTTTGCTATTTTTGTTCTGCCATTCATTAAAAAAAGACATGGTAGAAGAAAAGGAAAAATGAGACCACAGGTTTGTGACCTGAGGTATACAAATTTGAGACAGAAAATTTATAAAAAATTTGGAATATTTTCTAAAATGTTAAATATATTTTTTTAATTTGTGTGAATCTTTCAATAATTTAACAGATTTTCTATAGTTTTACTGACCAACTTAATAAAAATTTTGAATTATAGAAAAACAAAAAACAAAAATATAGAATTTGATGGCTAAAACACCCTTAACAAAAGCTGAGATATAAGCATATTTGTTATTATGTTACATCACCTTTACTTTTAATAACACTTGTAGTAATTGTAGTAGTTTTACAACTTTTTTACATTTTGTCAATTCTTGTTTAACTTGACAGCTGCTCAGCATTCCATGTTTCAGGACTGGCAGCAGGGCAATCAAGCACTTTCATTCTGTGTCCATGAAGTCATGCTGTTGTAACCTGTACAAAATGTGGTCTGGCATTGTCCTGTTGAAATAAGCCTGGATGTCACAGGAAGATACATCACCTTTATGGCAACACATGTCTCTCTAAAATACTTATATACAGTCATAAAAAGTTAAATATTCAGTTCTTTAATCTGAAATGTTCACATATCGATGTCTAATTTTGTTTTATTCATCTCTAGAACAGAAAGAGATTTTAACTGCAGGTAAACAACAAAAAATAACCTTGATTTATTCATTAAAAAATAAATATAAACAAAAATGTGTATTTTAACTGAGGAAAAAGTTAGGACACTGTATGGCCTAATTGCTAGTTTTACCCCCTTTGGCTGAAATAACCACAGTGAGACACTTCTTTTGTAGCATCTACCAGTCTCTGACATCAGTCTGAGGAAAGTTTGCCCCAATCCTCAATGCAGAATTCTTTAAGCTATAAGATGTTTGAGAGATTTCTTGCATGTGTAGCCTGTTTCAAGTCAACACAGTATATCAATGAGATTAAAATCTGAGCTTTGACTCTGTCACTCCAGGACTCTCCATTCCTTAGTTTTCAGCCAGTGCTTGGTGGATTTACTGATATGTTTTTATTCATTGTTGTGTTGCAGGGTCCAGTTCCAGTTAAGTTTTAATGTTCTTACAAATGGTCTCACATGTTCTACATGCACCTGCTGATACATGTTAGAATTCATGGTGGATTCTATGACGGTTAGCTGGCCAGGTCCTGCTGCAGCAAAGCATCTCCAAACCATGACACTTCCACTTCCATACTTCCATGCTTCACAGTTGGTATGAGGTTATTTTCCTGGAATGTTGTATTTGGCTTATACCAGACATGTCCTCTGTTCTGGTCTCCAAATAATATAATTGTAGACCCATCAGTCCAAAGATTATTCCATTATTCCAGAAGTCCCGGCCTTTGTCTACATTCCTCTGGCAAACTTCAGTCTGGCCTTGTTTCTCTTAAAGAGCAAAGCTCTCCTCTGTGCACACCTATGTTAACCCAACTTAAGTGAAAGTGGAATTATGTCATTGTGAACACACCACAACAAAATGTGACCTCTGCATTTAAGTCATCACACATGCAAGAACCTACACTAGGTCTCGTGATGACATTTTAAACTTCTTTTAGCATCTTGTAGTCTGCTCTCGGGGTGAACTTGCTTGGACGGCCAGACCTGGGCATGTTGGCAGTTGTTTTGGAAGTCCTCAACTTATATAATTGGACTATATAAGTTGTATAGTATATATAATAATATACTATATTCCAGACAGTGAAATGGTTCATTGCAAATTATTTTGAGATCTTTTTAAATCCCTTACCAGACTTGTAAGCTGCAACAATCTTCTTTCTGAAGGCATCAGACAGATCTTTTAATTTTACCATGATGTTCACTCTTATCTCAGCAGTCAGGAGCACACCAAACTAAATGTCTGAGGTTTAAATAGCTTCTTAAAATGATGTGCTACCACCCTGTGTGTAATTTGAGCCATTTTTAATGTCCTAATGTATTCCTCACCAAAAATGCCATTTTTGTAGAATTATATTTTGCCAAAGATTTTTAAAAGTCTTTCTTCAGTTTTATTTGTTTAGATGTATTACTTGAGATTAAATATGCATATGTCCAAGATGAGAATGTTACAGAAACACACAGGCTTTCATAAGGTAAATTTTACACATGACTGTATGCCTCATAGTCAATAGCATCTTCACATACATGCAACTCAGCCATGCCTTGGGTATGGATGCACCCCTTTAGAAGATACTGGCTTTTGCACATTTCACTGATAACGATCTGGACGGCCATTAACATTTTTGGCACTGAAAATTTGATCCCCATTTTCTTCTGAAAACGAGCTGAAATGTGGACTCATCTGAACACAGCACAAGAGTACATAGTTTTTTCTGTTAATCTGAGATGAGTACATGCCCAGAGAAAAGAGTTGGTGTATGGCTTCTTTCTGATGTATGGCTTCCTTTCTGGAAGCATTTCTGGAAGATGGTGTTGCAAGCATTTTTAAAAAGTCCAACATGACAGTTTCTTAGACAGTGCTGCCTGAGGGCTTGAAGATCACATGCATTCAACAGTGCTTTCTGAACACAACCTTTTACTCCCTGAGATGTCTCAGAATTTTCTGAAAATTTCACAGTATTATGCAATCTACAATCTTCCATTGAGAAATGTTAGTTTTGCCACTATCCATCCTGCAATACCCTGCATAATGTGGAGTTTCTCAAATTAATCTTACTTATGTCTTTTCTGTCTTATTTTAACTCTATTAAAACTTGTGTTGTGTGTTGCAGCCATCAAATTCTATATTTGTGCATATTAACAAAATACAGTGTAGCTTATCATGAAGAGAATCAGCCAATGGCAACCAAAGACTGCTCAGCAGATAAAGCTAGATTAGGGAAAAAATTTTACTTGCAAAACTGTAAAAAATTAATTTCTTCAGTTCTTAAAAAAAAAAGTACAACTGATAAGTGATTTAACACAGTGCTAAACATGACTCTTAACTTTTTTGAGTGTTTTGCAGACATCAAATTCTAAAAGAAAAATTCCTGAAAAAATACATTCAAGTTGATCAGTGAAAACATTGCAAGTCACTTCTTTTGTAAGTTAAAAAATGTAAGTGTTTTGTAAGTGTGTATAAATAAGTATGCAGGTAATGCACTAGGTGTGTCTGGGCTACTAGACATATTAAGTCAAATATTATATGAAACAGGATTGTCAACAAAGAACCTCTAATCACAGTCTAATTTGTTTAATGGCTAGAAGACTATTATTAATCCTTCTGGAAAGCTAGTCCTAAGAATCTGATTTGTGTTTTATCATGCCCTTTATTGTATGTTTCAAATAATATTATGGAAGTTTGTGTACCTAATATCATAGTTGCAGCTGACTTATATCCCCAGCATGTGACTAGCATATCACATGCCGGCAAACCCCATGACTAAATTTACTTTGCACGCTCTTTGTGTCCAGATCAACTGTAGCACGCCACTGAAGACTCTGCTGTTCTGCTGGGGCCCTTATGGAATCCTAGCCTTCTATGCTGCTGTGCAGAACGCCAACCTTTTGTCTCCAAAACTGAAAATGGTAACAATGTCAGCAAATCTCATTTACTGTAGTTCAGGGCTCACAATTCCATATAGGGCTAACAATTCAGGACTTTTTGTTTCCAACTTCAAGACTAATTACAACTACATAATATTTATAAATACTGTATAATTTAATAACAAGTTTCTGTTTTTGAAATTTGAATTTATTTAAATAGTCAGAATTATCAGTGTGGCTATAAGCATTCTTCCAATGTTTAGGTTGGGGATTGGCTGTTAAACACTATTGCAGTTAAACACCATATACTAGCTGTGTAGAAGTCATGTTTAATTCCCCCTTCTTTCATCCATATTACTATGCTAAACTCTGAGCTAGTTCAGGGACCCTTCCTGGCGGTTTCACAGAAATGCATCATGGAACAAAAGAAAAATACGCTACAATTTCTGATGTGCATTGACTTAAAAAAAAGTTAATGCACATCAGCTGATGCTGAAGTCAAGACATTGGTTTATTGATCTATGATAACTGTATATACAGTTGCTTTTAGAGCAAAACCAGGCATGTTTAAGGTAAAGATGCTTTATAGAAGAATAAATAAATTCTAATCTTTCAGTACAAACACAATATCACACCAGTCTGTTATATTGTATATAATGCATAAGTGAAAAAAGAACACAAAACTATGAAAAAATGCATTTACATTGTATACTTTTCTGCCTTTTCTTTTTTTGGTCTGCTGTATTTCTAGATTGCTCCAATTGTGGCCAAGACCTCTCCCACATTCAATGTCTTTGTTTATGCTCTTGGAAATGAAAACTACAGAGGAGGAATCTGGCAGCTGCTCACTGGAGAAAAGACTGAAACTCCTTCAACTGAGAACAAGTCTAAATAAACCAAGCTCATAATAATGATGTGTAATCATGTGCTGTACTTTATGACAGGTTTAGCACATGCCCAGGCATCAGAAATTTGGTGTCATATAAAATACAGGTGGTTTCATCTGGCATGAAAGAGTAATAGCTCTGTCAGAAATACATTTTCAGCTCTGCACATGCAGTCCTACTTTGACAGATTATGTATGTCATTTAAGTCATTGTAATGGGCTTTAATACAGTTCAGTCACATAATATGGGTTACGCCACTTCCATGTTGTCATTAAATAACAGCACATAAGCACTACACATGATACAGGAGTAGAAAGCTATGCTGATATTTCATAAGTACTTACAGCTGATATTTCATAACTATCACAGTTGTGAAATAACAGAACCACTGTATTTTAAAGTCACAATGTGAATTTGAATGATTTTTTTTACTTAATAAAGCATAATACATTTACATCTACCATTAGCGCATTATTTTGGCCAATTTAATATTTTAACATGAGTGACCTAAAAGTATTTTATTTTCATATTGGAGACCTTACAGTTATCCTCCAGAATGTAAATCTCACTTGCCCCGAGATGATGTCCATGCTAAGCCTGAGACAGTATTAGATAAGCAACATTTTATAATCCCAGAAACAACAGTGCTTTTCATGATAACACATTTCCCCAGTGCTCAAGATTAGCAGAAAGGCAGAGATTACGCACAAGACATACTGCAATTAGTCATGCTTTCCGTACTGCACATCTCCCTTCCTCCTGCACATGCCACCACAGTCCATCTCTTGAACCAATCGCATATCATCACTGTTGGAACAAAACCATGAGTGCCCATTTTTCTCATTCTTTATTCTGTTTAAAAGTGATAGTTACATTACACTGAGATGTGTTGAATGTTTATGTTCAAAGCACCAACAGAAACGGTCCAAAAAGATCTCAATGAAATCTCTTTGACAATAACCTCAGTTAGCAGCAAACACAAGGGACCTAAGGAAGTATAACTGGTGAATTTGGATAAGGTCAAGGGCACCCAAGGCTCATTTATGCATGTGAGGAGTGAAGGCAAGTCTGTCTGTGTGATTTCTCTTGTACTACCATACGTACATTATAGCTTTAATGTGAACCTTTTCTTTATCTAGTGTTGTGCCTCATCTGTAACGGTTTATGTATCACTGCTATTAAATACATTGGCCTTGGAGATTACAGGAATTCTGCCGAACATTGCATTCTCACAGAAACGTGATCCTTGCCACTCTGAACAATAACCAAATGTCTCTGTGGATGTTACTTAACATCTTGCAAAAGATCATTTTAACTGAACCATCTTGTTCTTCAAGAAAAGGCGACCAAGCCGATTAACCAAAGGCCTTTCTCCTCAGAGTTTAGTAATGTTACATAACTCTTCACACTAAGCACATTTCTAGTCATCAGAGCACAATGCTTTTCCAGATGCTGTAGAAGTGCTATGGGGGTTAATAGATATAACTTTATAAATGTAATTATTGTTGTCTGAATGTGATGTAATGCTCCACCCTCAAAATGGATTTTATAATGTAAGGATCTCAGCAGTATTTTTTGTTGTTGTGATTTGTGTGTGTGTGTGTGTTTGTGTGTGTGTGTGTGTGTGTGTGTGTGTGTGTGTGTGTGTGTGTGTGTGTGTGTGTGT
>JBBIGC010000145.1:17511243-17531457 GCA_037576955.1 Lepidarchus adonis
TGAAACCAAGCATCGTTATAAATTATCCTTGTAGTGTTATTACATGGTATTGCATGGTTTTGTGATCACATGTATCAAATCACACATGTTCTTTTTAGTATGGACAATAAAAGGGCAGAGGGAAAATACAGAGATCATTGAAGGATGATTAGTTTATAACCATATCTCTCATTTACTCTGTACATTTGTCTTTAGATATAACCTATAGCACAGACTGAATGGGCAGTGAATACTGAGGCTGTAGTGCTTGACTGAAGGCAGAGGAGTAATCAAACAGTGTTCTAAAGCTTCATGATCAGCTGCCCTTAGGACCCAGCTCAGGGTGAGGAATCAGCTGCACATTCTGTTATGTGATTAAAGTTCTTCCCCTTTCATATTTGCAGTACACATTATGTAACCTCCACAAAATATGCGTCAACAATGTGAAAAAAGATCATTTAATTTCATTGTATGTTTTAAACTATATCTATAACTATGCAACTGAGTTTCTTTTTCAAAAGGCTTAACTAATCACACCCAGAGAGGAGTGAATGTGTAAAATTAGTATGAACCATACATTTAGTACAATTTCTTCCCCTCCTGAAAATGTTAAAATAATGGCTTAATCATTTATAAACTAAATACTTAATGTTTTTCAAAATCAAGCATTTTATATTTTTTAAATGTGTTTTTTAAGGATTATGGTCAGCATGTAATCTGGATTAATGATGTACTGTATACGTCATTGGTCTTTATAGAACTCCTTGTTTTGGCTCATATAAACTATGCATACTAAGCCATGACCTGAAATATGTTTTTTTATTTACACTCATCATGCAATGGCTCATAACAACTACTGCCCATTGCTTTGAAACCCTTTAAAACTAAATATGCTTCAAATATTTTTTAAATATATTTTTAAACAAATATGCTTTATGAGCTTTGAGATTCAAGACATCCTAGAAACAGGACTCCATGGTAAATGTTAGGAAGAAAATATGTGTTCTATTTAAGTTAAACTGAAATGATGTGGCACAGCATATTCACAGAGTGTCTGTTATTTGTTATTTATAAATAACTCATTATTTCACACTCATATATTTTTTTAGAATTAGGACTTGAAATCACATAGGCACTAGGAATGAATTATTCTTCTACACAAAAAAAAGCAAAAATACTGTGCTCAAAGAGAACCAAGCTAGCAAAGAGAGGGGGTTGAACTGTGACGCATTTCCCTGCCCTCTCACCTCCCAGTCTATAGGCCAGATTGAGAATTAAAACCATTATATCCAGTGAATCAAAAGACTGCCAAGGCAGACTGCTGCATAAAGGATTAGCATCAGGCTGAGAGAGGGAGAGAGCTGTGGTTGCCGTGGCTTTACATCAGCATTTTTTTTTGCATATCCTTTTATAGCTTGTGACGCAATACTTTATGTAAAACACATTATTATTCATAATACAATATTACATTCATTGTTTTGGCCAATGTTGAACAGTAGGGCATGGCAGATTTGTGCTATACCCCTACACTACAAACCCTAGTGTCACTCATGTCATTTAGAGTTTTACTTAGATATAATGCTTAATTACATTACTGAATATTATTGTAATTGAATGATGGGAATAAATATTTGAGCTATTAACTTTATCAACTGAAAATATTTCATTTATCATGCAAATAAAACAAATTGTTTATATACAACTCTAAACCTCTAATTTCTACAAGCCACAACAGAATATCTCTGAAACAGAAATTAGAAATATTAAATGTTAACACATTCCCTGTGTTAACAGACTAGTTGTGTTATAAAGAAATAACATTGTGCAAAAGGACATAGAAAATGACACTACACCTTGTTTTTTAAACCTTTAAAACGTCTTTGCAACAACAAAATCCCTACATGCATGTATGTTTAGTGCAGTGTTTTCAGTGTCTGAGTACCTGGAAAGACCTGGAAAAAGGGGAAATGAGGACTGATTACTGAAACACAACGTTTTTGTTGGGATGCACTTAATGAAATGATTGCACTTTTGGGGACATCTACTGGTAGAAATCCAGTATCCAAAAGTGTTTGACCAAATTCCACTCTCTCAAAACTAGTTTTATAATAAGAACTTAAGAACTTTATTAATGAATTAGTGGAAATTATTGTGCCAATTACATGCTCCTTGCAATGTAGAAACAAAGCAGAAAATAGGTATTTAAAAAATATATAAAATAGGAAAATAACAGTTGAAATAATAGCAGTAGAAAACACTCAATCAAAGTGCAACTGGTCTTTTATGATTAAATGAAAGTTAAATCGACATAATAAATATAAAAAAACAGCTTAATTGAAAATTTTATTTTTTATTAATTTAAACTGTAGCTTTTCATTTCATGTTAAATCAAGGAGTTAAATCCTTGTGATGGACAGAAGTTGTCTACTGACTAAGCTTGAATCATTCATGAACTGCACATCACTACTGGTATTTATATTCAACTGTGAATCAAACTAGCATGAAATGGACAATAATGGCTTTTGCAACTAAATGTATTTAGGGTTCAGAGTGTGCTTAGTATTTTTTTAAAAATCTCATGTCCAGGTTGGATAGAATCATGGGTGGAGTTCATTCGATTTTACAAACAAACTCTTCAAGCTGACTGGTAAACAGAGCAGCTGGTTCTTAGTAATTGATTAGCAGTTTAGTGCATTGGTACGTACATACGTCAGACCCAGAGCTGTAGCTGTATTTCCATTTATATATTTTCATCATATTGTTAGTGTTTAACTCTCAATGTCACACATATGTACCTCACTTGAAGCAAGCAACAAGTTTTGCCACACTCTCTGCTGTATTTCCTTTTTGAATGACTTTTACAAACCTTTCCACAGTTTCTATTGAAAACTTTATTATTACTGTTTTAGAAAAGTAAATGATAAGATTTTGATGTTGTGAGTTTCAGTTTTTGGCATTCAGACTGTTAATGTGTCTTCACCCTGAAGGTGGCCCAGTAAAGTAGTCAGTGTAACACTTGAATTAGAGTGTTGCTGTCCCCTCAAAATAACTCAGCATACAGCCATTAATTTCTAAACCGCAAAAGTGAGTACACTCCTTAGTGAAAATGTCCAAATTGTGCCTAAAGTGTGAATATTTTGTGTGGCCACCATTATTTTCCAGCACTGCCTTAACTTCACAGCTTCACAGGTTGTAACAGAAATCCTCTTCCACTCCCCCATGATGACATCGTGGAGCTGGTGGATGTTAGAAACCTTGTGCTCCTCCACCTTCAGTTTGAGTATGCCCCATAGATGCTCAATGGGGTTTACCGTATTTCCCCATATAAATTTCACACCCCACATTATAGGCTGCCCCATTCCATAAGCCACAGAAAATGTTCATTTATATTTTAAAACTCAGAGTTATCTGCAGCATTACTGAATTTACCGATCTGAAGTAGAAGCATCTAACTTCACATGCCCCTGGTTGCAGCTCTAGAACAGTAGTGACATTATACCGCAGTTGCACATAAACAATTAAATTGATCCAATTTTAATCTTACCGATATCATGCCACAATGCAAAAACTATGCTGCAGAATTTAAGCTCCAGGTCATTGCATTCATTGATGAATGTGTGTCCGACGTCAGTGACAGCAACGCAGCACGGGTCACAATTGGCAACATTTACGCATCTAATTTTGAAAGATTTGAAGAAAGGTAAGTGTAATAAATTTTGCATTTCAGGGTTGCTAATTTTATACTGAAGGATTTACATGTAGAAATATGATTGACATCACTGTACTGCAGTACCACCACCCTCCATTCGTTCAAATGAAGATTAAAAACTCATCTTTTCCCAGCCAACAATTAACTTTTGTTCCTTTAATATCTTTTGAATTTAGCTTTTGCCTAGCTATACTATATACTATATACTATAGCCTACTATATTTTCCTTATATACTAAGATGTAATGTAATGTAGCATAGGGCTAAAAAAGTTTACGAGAGAGTGAATGTGGCAACGCCATTTAAGTGAGAGAACATTTGCTTTTCAAACTCTTCGTTGCTGCAGTAAACAGTATTTAAACAACATTTAAATTCAGCTAATCATTTGGGGAGGTCGTCTTTTTTGTGCACTGAATTTTACTTTTAGCAAATGTGTTTTCATGTTTTTAATCTCTCCTGCCCCATTTAAGCAAGCCACACTCAACACCAGGTTTGCAAAATCAGTGTATAAGCTGTGGCCTATCGTCAGGGAAACACAGTACCTTACCCTCCGTTTCTTACCCTCCTTACCTTCCTCACTGCAAGGCAGTGGTCATCTTGGAGGTGTGTTTAGGGTTGAGGGCTGCAATTATGGTTGTCCTTGCAGAACTTCTCCACACAGGATCTCTTGAGCTCAGTCAGAGTGACCATTGGGTTCTTGGTCACCTCTCCCTCACTAAAACCCTTCCATGTGATCAATGTGATCTTCAGTGCAAATGATTTTTTGTACCCTTTAACAGATCTGTGATTTGCACTAATATGCATTTTCAGCTTTAAGACCATATGTAGAAAGGTGTGTGCCTTCCTAAATCAGGTCCAGTCAATTTAATTGATGACAGATTGACTCCAATCAAGGTGTAGAAAGCAGCGATCAATAGACATGGGATGCACCAAAGCTAATTTAAAGTGTATTTTCAATAAAGTCTGAATACTTAAATAAAAGTTACAACATAAAATTGAAAAAAAGTGAAGGGGGTCAAAATATGTCCTGAAGCAACTGTACCCCCAAAGGTTCTCCACATCCAAACATCTTCCACATCCCACTCTAACAAAAATTAAACACTCATTGAAAGTTTTTTTAGGAAACCAAATTTGTTTTTGGCCTTGGCTTCAGGAAATAAACCTTTTCTGGTTTCTTTTAAAGAACCCTCTTTAAGAGTGTACACCCTTAATGGATAGCCTATTTTTTACAATACTTTAAACCAGTTGCTCTAAAAGTGGTCCTTAAGGATCCGAGGATTGTCTAAGAACACTGCTTTAAAGAAATTTTTCAAAATGGATATATATAGCACCAAAATTGGTGTAAAAGTGTACAACAGAGAAGAGTGCAGGGTTTAACTGAAGGGGTTAATAGCGGTAAAATCCGACAGTGCAGCACTTTAAACATAACGCTAGATGTCGCCCTTGCTCTTCTAAAGCGGAGAGAGAACACGTTATTTATGTCAACTACATTTACAGTAGATGGCGCCAAATACCAGTGCCTGTTTCTTCGTGCAGTATACAAAACTCTTATTCATCTTTGAACTAACTACATTTAGATTTATTTTGTATTTAAAGGAAATCTTGGTTTTAAATGACATGTTCAGTGGTAGTGTCTGTAAAGTCTTACAGCAATAGTTGTTCAGTCATTAACACAGTCGGCTAAAGGGAGCTGTCCACGTCACAGTGGTGCTGAAGTTCAACTACACCTGCTGATCAAGCCAGACATACTGATATTTAACATATAAAATTAGTTAATATATAATAATATATCCATATGGAACAATGGTCCCTACTTACAACATTGTGAAAACATCATTATATAACAATTATGTCCAATTTAATGTTCAATTCAAAACGGTTTAAGTAGTTTAAAGGACCACTCATATTTTCAATTTGAAGGTATACATCAGCGCGAGTTGCTGAAGGTACGTTTTACGTGTTGCTTTAAATGTCTGAGTTCTAAAAGCGCATGGGCCTAACAAAAGACTATACTATAATCAATGCCTTTACTAAACAATAATAATGTATTTTTTTAAGTTCTTCTGAAATATAAAAGATGGGAGACGTGAAGAAAACTGGCTGCTAAAAAAATAGCAAGTAGGCCAGTCATTTGTTAACTTCAAATAGGTTGTATTTGTGTGGACTCTTCTAATAAAATACTAATACATTCTCAAATAAACAATAGTGTGAATTACCCGAGAGCTTAGTAGAAAATTATGTTTAAAAAAAAAAGCTAAGGAAACTATCAGTAATTTCTTTTTATAAATGTGTGGTCATCTCGATTCGCTCAGTAGTTCAGGAGTAAATATATTAGTAATTTTAGAACAGAGCACGTTGTGCTTTACAACTCTACATACCTGTGTCAGCAGATAGAAGGAGGCGTGTAACTGTATAGGCGTGCCTACAACTTTGTTTAGTTTTACTGTCGTAAAAAACATAATTCATTTACTTTTGACTGGAATAGGATTGGTGATGGCAGCTTCTGATGTATATTCATCCTCAGTTAACCAACGAAGTAACATTTCGGACCGACTCGCCTCTAAATTCAATGAGTTTGTTTTAATTGAAGGCGTTGTGGTGTTAAATTGGCTTAATGAATGCGGCTGGTTGGGAAACCACTGGGGGGCAAGCAAGCAGTGCGTCACATCCCTTGGAAAAAATAGGAGAGAGTTCAATTGAATCAACAAACATGCGCGTGTGTCCCCCTACCAGTGGCCACAATCCCGAGTCTGCTGGACTGAGATGATGACAAGCCTTGTAGCGTTACAGGTGAATGAATCTGCACATGTGATTGCGCTTACCTTCCCAGCTTTGCTGGGGCGCACTCACTAAAAAAGACCTCTCAGAGCATGGAGGACGAGCAGGTGAATTTTTAACCTGAGCGCGATTTTTTTCGAGTTCTCTTCGTCACCTGCATGACGGTGCGCGATACAATGAAACAACCCCAACCGTCAGCGATAAAACACGACCAAGTAACGAGAGCGGACAAGCAATGAACCAATGGACTGCAACATGCGAAGGTAAAGCAGGAAAAGTTTGTCGTCTAACGGGGCTCGATTGTTCAGTGAGTGACGGAGCGGAGAACCGATGCGCACAGACAGCCCACTCTTTGCGGGACTATAGCACAGAGTAGAAAGAGTTTGATTGTTTTGTCAGAGCGAAGGAAAAGTATAAAGTATGGCTGCAGAGGGATCCAGCGGTTTGGCGCAGTCTGCCGCCGTTAAACTATCAGAGATGGGCGAAAGAACTAAGCAGTTAGGAACTGCGATCCAAGACCCCGAACGACAAAGGAGGATTATACTAGTGATTGTCTGTGTGGCACTTTTGTTAGATAATATGCTTTACATGGTGATCGTACCGATTGTACCAGATTATTTAGCCCGTCTAGAAAGCCAATCAGAGCAGTCCCACGACGTGGCACATGTCAATTCCTCAGACAACAGCACGCAAAAGCATGTCCGGGTGGAGAACTTTGACTTGCAGATCGGTGTTCTTTTCGCATCCAAAGCCATTTTGCAGCTCATGATCAATCCATTGACTGGAACCTTCATAGATCGTGTCGGATATGACATTCCACTTCTAATCGGACTTTCCATTATGTTCGCGTCCACCTGCATCTTTGCCTTCGCCGAAAACTACGCGACCATGTTCGTGGCGCGCAGTCTGCAAGGTCTCGGCTCAGCTTTCGCAGACACTTCTGGGATTGCTATGATAGCAGATAAGTTCACGGAGGAGGCAGAGAGAAGTCGAGCCCTGGGCATCGCCTTGGCTTTCATCTCTTTCGGGAGCCTGGCGGCGCCCCCCTTTGGCGGGGTGCTATACGAGTTCGCAGGCAAACGGGTCCCGTTCATCGCGCTCGCCTGCGTGTGCTTAGCTGATGGTATACTATGTTTGACTCTGCTAAAGCCATTTTCCAACAGGACTAGAGAGAACATGCCAGTCGGCACCCCCATTTACAAACTAATGATTGATCCCTACATAGCTGTGGTTGCAGGTGCTCTGACAACGTGTAACATACCCCTCGCATTTCTGGAGCCCACCATTGCGAACTGGATGGAGGAGAACATGGACTCGTCCCAGTGGGAGATCGGCCTAACCTGGCTGCCAGCTTTTTTCCCTCACATTTTAGGTGTCTATATCACTGTGAAGCTGGCTGCCCAGTACCCACACTTGCAGTGGTTCTACGGGGCACTTGGTATGGTCATAATTGGTGCCAGTTCTTGCACGGTACCAGCATGTAAAAACTTCGAGCAACTCATCATTCCATTGTGTGGCATTTGCTTCGGCATTGCACTGGTGGACACAGCGCTGTTACCCACGCTCGCGTTCCTGGTCGACGTTCGCCATGTGTCTGTGTACGGTAGTGTGTACGCTATTGCAGACATTTCCTACTGCGTCGCCTATGCGTTAGGTCCTATAGTAGCCGGGAAGATAGTGCATGACCTCGGGTTTGCGCAGCTCAACTTGGGAATGGGCCTCGCCAACGTGCTTTACGCACCAGCGCTACTTATTCTGCGGAACGTGTGCTTAATGAAACCGTCCCATTCCGAAAGAAACATGCTGCTGGAAGAGGGAGCCACAGGTCTCTACGACACTATTAAGATGGAGGAGCGCCAGGCCAGAAAGCACGGCTACAGCACCGCGGGAAACTGCCTGCCCGTGGACGAGAATGGAACCTTTGCAGGAAACTCGAGGTCATACTCTGAAGAGGAGACGTCCGAACCCGAATACATCTAACCCCTCACATTCCCCACCACCCCACACTGTTTAATGTTTGGCCGATTTCCCTGACACATATTAAGGCGAAATGTGTTATTTCAATGGAGAATCCCCATTGACAGTGAAATGTTGTCTAAGAGTGTAAACTGTGTCTGGAAAACCAGCCTTTAATGTTGTAGCCGTAGAATTACAGTACTTTCAAACTGGTGGAAAATGTACAACATACAAAACTTAGAAGGTGTATAACATGACAGTCATATTACGATGAAACCAACAGAAGTTTTTTTTATCATTATTAATACACGCATTAATTTATGAAGCTGACTTGGTTATGACCATATATGTGATAATTTTCTCAAAAACAAATATTTTTTTAGTAGCTTAAGCAGTGTAATGAGTCACCCTTGATGAAAAACATCTGTATTGTATCAGTGTAATAAAAATGCATTCAGGGATATAAATACGGCGTAAATGCACATGGGAAAATGTGCGTTCAGAGTTTCAAGTAGGCTTAAGCGACTGCTGTTCTGCCAGATTTTGTGCTGCTATATAACTAATATGCAATGTCACTTGACACTTTCATAGATTAAATGATGGATCTAGTGTGTGTATTCTATCCTGTCTACACTGTCTGTGTCATGTAGCCTGTTATATTGTTAGAGTTTATTTCTGGAATGCGTCAGTGTATATTATGAAACATTAATTGTATATAATGTGTATATCAGGTGTACATAATTAAAAGGATATGCTGGGACAAGCTTTCCTTGCACTCGTACGTGTGCGGCCGTTTTCTTTGTTTGCTGTTGGATTCATGTAAGAAGGGAAAATTGGTAATTATCTGTCATACTATCCACACAAATATCACTTTTTAAAAGTGTACAGCGTACAGCTTTCAAGGCATATACATATATAACATGCGCACAAAACATCACAACGATTACATTAAGAAGAACAATATAACGCATTCTCAGAGAAGAAGAGCTGGTGAATGAGCTATAGCTATACGTCTGAGTTGATGGTCTTATACTATAGCCCACTGATAGCATGCATATGGGAAATCCAAAAAGTGATGGCGGTTGGAAGATTAAGTATGGAGAAATGTTCATAAATCTTTAGTTAATTAAATCAGTCGGAAAGCGTTCACTCTCTGTGTAATGACCTGCACTGATGACCCGAGGTGCACTGATGGAGAACAGTAAGACCACGTGTTATAAACCAAGACATGAACTGCTATAGCTTCGTCAGCGTGCTCTAGAGAGTTCTCCTCTGTGAGACATGTCAAAATGTGTAAACTTTGCTCACAGACGAAACACCCAGTCGTTATGAGGTGGAGCAGGAGAGGCAAAGATGCCACACAACGTAGCATGGTCCACGAAAGGAGGTCGATGGGAGGAGCTTTGCCTCCCCACCTTGAGGCTTTTACGGCGCAAAGTGGGGGACTCATGGGTTGCAATGGAGAGCATGCGAGGAGTCTTTAGGAGAAAGGATTTGGGGTTTCAGTAACACCACTTTTCTTCTTACAAGAGAGCATTTGAGAGGAAATGAACGTGGATGAATCTTTTTAAGGCTCTCAAAGACACGACAGAATCATTCTGGTAAGTAAACTTACAAAATAAACTTTGTATTTAAATTTATTGCTCCTCTATGTTTGTTGTTTCTGCAATAACGTCTTAGAAGAGCTGGTTTGCAAATCAACGTTCTTAGATTATGTATACAGCTAATTTGCACGGGGAATATGCTATTTATCTTTAAATAGACAGATACATACTTAATATATTTAAAATCAACTTAAGGTGAATTAATTATACGATTTTACAACTATTTGTGGTTTTTTTTTTCCGTCGTCTAATTGTACATCATCTTATGCAAAGCTAAATGAACCGATGGTGGGATTTCAGTTTTCTCCTTAAGGCTCACTTTTAACGATTATGTTTTTCCAAGGCTGCAGGGAAAGAGTTGGCAATCTGCGCAATTTTGTCTCGCCTGACTGAGCCTCCGCAAGTTTGAAGATGCCGGTTTTGGAAAGGAAACAGTCAAGAGACCAAGAAGATTCCAGTGTAAAATCTGAAGTCCTCCCTTTACTTATTCATATAGAACTTATTTGGTTAAAACAACAGTGGTTCAATAACTGTGAGGATTCGACATGCATCTTCATTCATTGAAATATGTCTATCTGAACTGCAGACTGTATTGTCGAAGCTCTGCATAGCTAGTAATGTGCTTTAATTGGTCGAAGGCTCTACGATGTTGATAAATTTAGTCTAACTTAAGTTAGTGGTTTTTAGAGTACCCCAGGGTACTGCCAGCCAAATGTCCTAAATTAATTCCAAATATGATTTAAATCAGTTGGGTCATATGCATATTTACCACATGCCTTGAAAATCCTGTTAAATGTGAAATTACAATTAGAGACACTGGTCATTTTATGAGCAAATGGCATAGGAGCATAGACGAGAAAAAGTATTGAATTATGTCTTTCCTAACAGAAATGAATGATTCCTTAGTCTCAATGAGACACTGGTCTTATCTGTTCAGGGCCTACCCAAGCTGCCAGTGCCAGCTTTACAGCAGACATTGGAAATGTATCTAAAGTGTATAAGACATCTGGTGCCTGAAGAGAAGTTCAGAAGGACCAAGGCCATCACAGAAAAGTTTGGGGCACCTGGAGAGGTGGGAGAGGTACTTCAGAAAAAGCTGCTGGAAAAGAAAGAAATTAAAGCAAACTGGGTAAGGCCCAAAGCTAATTATATTTTCTTCTAAGTGCTAAATGCTCTTGATTATAATCTTTAATGAAGTGATGTTTTTTGTTGTCATTATTAAGACCTGATTCAACATGTTTAATGTGATAATTCTAACCTTTTTGATAGCATTCAATATCATTTTTATGTTTTCTTATTAGTGTGATGCTCAAGCTATGCCACGTTATCAGCTCTTTAAAGCCAATATCTATAATATATATTTATTGTGATGTGTTTAAATGATAACAGTTGTCTATACAGTTGTTGATCAACCACACCAGTACATAAATATTTGATATCTCAAAAAGGGAATTGATGTTTATATTTATAAACATCACACATATATACATATTCATATACATATATACATTATGTATATGAATATGTATGTATGTATGTATGTGTGTATGTGTATGTGTGTGTGTGTATAGAATATATGTATATAAAAATAAAAGTCTGTTCAGTTTAAAATTGTAAGGATATTTAATTAATAGCTTTTAAGGACTCCTGAGTGCACCAGTGCTAATCGCTGATCTGTGAAATAAGACGATTTGTGATTTTAAGTAGAACTGACTTTTATTTTTTATTGTGTATGAGACAGTTCAAACAGCATTTTTGGTACAACATAATATTGTGTAAAACCTTAAACATCTTAAGCCACTTTTGGCAAATCAAACATTGTAAAACATGAACATTAAGTGTTCTCATTTTCTCAGGTATACGACTACTGGCTTGAAGATATGTATTTGAATAACAGATTAGCACTACCTGTCAACTCTAGCCCTGCTATGGTCTTCCCACAGCAGAACTTCAGGGCTCAGAGTGACGCACTCAGGTATTGGACCCTGGGAGGTATTGAGCTGGGAGCAAAAATATTTAAATATTTAAATATCTTATTAAAATGGCATTCAACGTTTCTCTACTAAAAAAACAGGGATTGAAATGGAAATAACCCCACCTTTAGTATTTTGCACTTCTTCATTTTGTAGTCTAATTTCATCCATATAAATCACTAATAACATGGCATGTGAAAAAATATTTAGAACTTATCTGTGGAATTTATCTGTGTATAGCATGTTCTCCTTCGATTGACTGTGCAGCTTCATATGTGTGGGTTATGGAGGGGCTTATTATAATTATCACTATATGCAAGAAAATTTGGTGTGTATAAACTGCCTGGCTGTCATTAGCAAAAGAGATCAGTAGTAAAGAAAAAAAAACAGAGCTGATTTAAGACCTTGGATTTACTCTGTAAACTCTTTCCACCTTTGTCAAAGTCAGAGGTATAGAATGGTGATTAACTCCTGAAAAGTCTTTGAAAGCTAAGTGTAGATAGCATTTTTATTTTCAGTTGTTAATGATGTTAGAGGTTTTTAAACTAAATATTGCACCTTTTAGCTTGGTTATTACACCTCTGAACAGCAAATGTGATCACAATATTTTGTTAAATAAGGCTTTTTTTGGGTGCAGAGGTGATACAGGCATGTGTGATGGGGAATAGGGAGGGGGTTGGTTGAACATTTGCAACATTATTGACTCCAAATCCCACAATTCCAGAGTGCATACATTTGTTCTATCATTGCATAAAGATGCTCACAGATGTTTTTAAAATTTGCATAGCAAATATTGTTTCTTTTCTCTCCAACAGATTTGCAGCCCATCTAATTTCAGGTGTATTAGAATATAAATGTCTACTCGATGGGTAGGTTCTATTTTGTTAGTTTTTCTCTTATCTATAGCAAGTTTTCAATTATATATGTTGTGGGAAGTTCATACACACAGGGCAGTAAGTTCCATTCATTAGGAGTCCCCTGGACCTCCAGTGTGCAAGCCTACTCTTCCTTCTGTTGTGCAGACATAAACTACCATTGGACTATGCCAGAGGGCAGTTGGCTGGGACTCCCCTATGTATGGAGCAGTACCATAGGCTCTTTACCTCCTATCGTCTACCTGGATCAAAGACAGACACACTGGTGGCCCAGAAAAGCAGTGTAATGCCAGAACCAGAACACATCATAGTGGCCTGTAAAAACCAGGTAAGTACATAAGCATGAAAAAGTCTGTGATCAATTTGTTGACACATTTCTTTGTTACACTAAATTACAGTTGATCTGGCAAAGATGCAAGTGTCTGAGGGTATCACAATGTTGATCTACAACTCTCTTGGGCATTTTATTTTCTGCAACATAATTAATAAGCAAGGTTGTCTAACAGGTGCTCAATGTTGGCTTAATGAGTCTGCCTGTGAATCATCTTTATGCTTCAGCTCTTTTTAATTATGTTAAAGACGATCACTTTAAATGTCATAATCAAAAGTTACAGTCACTCATTAGAGAGCTGCACTGCCACTCAAAATGACTATCATTGTGTTACCCTGACATGTGCCTTGTTTCATTTAGAGTATGCATTAATTCAATAATTACACCAAATTTATGTTATTATCTTTCAGTTTTTTGTTCTTGATGTGGTTATTAACTTCCGATGGCTCAATGAGAGAGACCTGTACACCCAGTTGCAAAAGATCAGGAAAATGTCCAATAGTGAAGAGGAGCAACTGCCTCCTATTGGAGTGCTCACCTCAGATGGCAGGACAGAGTGGGCAGAAGCTCGCAGTATCCTTGTTAAAGGTCAGAGCTCAACAGAGACTAAATGCACTATTAAAAATAAAGGTGTCAAAACGATTATTTGGAGTGATGGTAAACCTTTCAATAGGATGTTTCTTCAAAATCTCAGCTGAAACTGAATTGAAAGATTCTTTAGGAGGCAAGGGCAGCACTAGAAATTTTGCATTCTAGACTCCCAACACAAAACCACTCACAAATCTAGAAAACCCAGATTACTTGTAGTGAAGTCTAGTATTAATGACCTAATACACCATTATCTGTTGTCAATGATCAAGGTAAGGGCGGTCAAATTTGCCCGAATGGCTTCTCTCATTAGTGTTCAAGAAATTTTTTTATTAATTCAGTAGTAGTCAGAAAAATAAATCATAAAAAGGGTGACAAAAGCAGCAGTAACCCCATTAAATCAGATCTAACTATTTAACAAATTCATTTTAACATGCCAGTTGTCAGTGCTCATTTCTGGGAGAACTAGATGAGGTATATGTGGCTATTAGCTGAATTCCATTTTCCATGAATTAGTTGTAATTCCATGCTTGCTAATTTCGTTGCCTGTGTTTTTGTTTTTTACTTCAACACTTCTTCAATAATTACATGCCAAATCTAGGTACAGTTCTCCCTTTGCTCTTCTTTTAAGCTCACCTACTGGAAAGCAATGATTCGAATGTGCTCTATTGCTAAACACATCACACATTGATTTAGTCATGGAAGACTAAATCAAACAACAAAAAGAGAGAGTAATGAAATATAAAATCCACCCCTATTACTGCTTCTACTTAATTTCAGTACTCCCCCACCCTGCCCCACCCCCATTACACTCTACACATTACATCTCACTAAAAGGTACCCTTTATGGCATTCCTGCCAAAGGGCTTCTTCTATTTGATATTTCTTTTTGGTACTTTATTTAAGAGTGCATGTTCATTATTTTCTCTTGAAGATTTATTGTGAAATTCTGTTTACTCTTCACAACCAACTGATTTGCAGTTTTTTAAACACTGTTCATACCTTGATCAGCCATAATATTAAAATCCATGACTTAGTGAAATGAATTACTTTCATTATCCCTGCTCTTGAAGATGATCTGTTGGAAATTCCCCATAATAATGGACAAATGTAAGGATCTGAGTCACTTTGACAGGGGCATATTGGGATGCCTAGAAGACTGGATCAAAGCATCTCCAAAACTACAGGTCTTGTGGGGTGTTCCTGGAATGCAGTTGTTAGTACATTCCTGGGGAGCTAACCAGGCTAACCAGTATAGTCCAATTCCACTTAAGAGCTACTATAGCAATAAATGCTAAAGAGGTAAATACTGGCTTTGTTAGAAAGGTGTCAGAATATACAGTGCATCACAGCTTTCTGTGTAAGGGTTTGCATAGACACAGACCGGTCAGGGTGCCTATGCTGACAACTGATGAAGGCATCTACAACAGACATATGTGCATCAGAACTGGACCAATGCGCAATAGCACCAGGTATCCTGGTTTATGAATCACATCTCTCTTTTGCCTCCAGTGGCTAGTTAATGATAATGAGGCAGTGTGATGCCCTGGGCAATGCTGTGCTGTGAATATGTAGGTCCTAGCATTCATGTGGACATTACTTTGACATGTACCACCTACTTAAAGAGTGTTTCAGACCAAGTACACCAACTCAAGCATATTGTTTTTCCTAATGGCACTGGCCTTTTGTGGCAGGATAATGCACTCTGCCACACTGAAAACAGTGCAGAAAATGACAAAGAGTTCCAGATGTTGACTCAAACCTGATAGAGCTTCTGTAGGATGTGCTGGACACACAAATCTGATCAATCCATGTACACTCTACCTTGCAAATTAAAGTACTTAAAGGATCTGTTGTTAACAGAGGCTATAGCACACTTTGTGGAGTTTATGCCTCTGTGGGTCCGAGCTGTTTCAGGGCAAGAGGAGGGCCAACACAATATTAGGCTGGAGGTTTTAATGTTATAGTTAATTAGCATAGATGAACTGTGTAGGTCTAAAGATTTCTGGACTAGCTAACTCTGCCACTCATCAGAATAGCAAGCTGGTATAAACAGCAAACCTCTGCTAACTGAAAATGAGATTTTTATGTAAAATTAACAGAGTGAAACAGGCTCATCAGATACCAAAGTATGCTAATCATGAGCATCTCCTGCAGATTCTACCAACAGAGATTCTCTGGACATGATTGAACGATGTCTGTGTCTGGTGTGCTTGGATGAACCTTGCGGTATGGAGATGAGTGACACCAATCGAGCCAGGCTAATGCTCCATGGAGGAGGAAAGAACAAGAATGGGGCAAATCGTTGGTATGATAAGCCTATGCAGGTACAGCATATAAACAATTGTGCCAAATCAAATTTAAACATGCATTTGGTGAGTGTATTACATATGCTGTTGGTAAACCACAGTATCTCTCAGTTTGTGGTAGGTGCAGATGGATGCTGTGGGGTTGTTTGTGAACACTCACCTTTTGAGGGAATTGTGCTTGTGCAATGCACAGAGTATTTACTAAAATACATGTAAGTGTATTTTTTTATTTACTGTACTGTACTTTTTCCTTGGGTTTCACAAAATGCTTTTTGTTCATTGTTAATTGTTTCTGTGGTATTGCAAATGCTTCAAATGAAATTCCAGACAAGTGTTTTTGTGGGTGTGTTCATGAATCAAGTCATTAACATAATTCAAATAATAAGTAAAACATATTTTGGTAAAGATAAAAGGTGAGTAGGTAAACCATGCATTTGTTAAATATTGCAAGGTGCATCACATTAGCAATATGCATCAACAATACATCATATGATAATACAAAAATGTTGTCCACATTATGTAGCACTGTATTTCCTTGTATAACTACGAAGAAAAATATAGCATTCAAAATGCAAATCTTGAGACACATTGTCATATTGTCTACAGGTGTCCACATACTAGACATTCCCATCACATGGACAACACTATATTTAACAAAGAATCACTCCCATGTTTGACAGTTCTGCCCAGTATCCATTTTAATTCTATTCTAGCTTCGAACAGAATGGCTTTACAAGCAGACTAAATACAATACAAATATGTTTCTTGAAAGCAAAGAAATACAAGACAATTGATAGTTTTCACCCTCTGGTGGAAACCCTCTGGACATGCCATGAAAAATGAGTTTTTGCTCAACCTTGGGTTAAGGTACTTCATTCATGGATTAGAATCAAGTGTAATTAGTTGCACAAGCTTTTCAATTGACTACTTCAGTTAACTAGGCAAAAAAGACTAGATTTGTATTAGCTAAATGCCAATGAAGTAATTAAATGAGACTAAAGCAAATTGGTATGTGTGTGGGTGTGTGAAACACTCTTAGGGTAGGCAGCCCTTCCAAGTTGGTGAGGGCAGCCAGTGTGAGTGAGCTGCCAGCCCCAAGACGTCTTCGCTGGAAATGTTCTCCAGAAATCCAAGCATGTCTCACTGCCTCGTCAGATAAATTACAGAGGCAAGCCAGTACACTTCTGCATATGTGTAGTAGTATTTTGGTAGTATTTTGAATGTGTCATCTAAATGAGCTTCCATTTTTATTTAGACTTGTTGAAAATCTGGACATGAATGTCTACAATTTCAGTGGCTATGGCAAAGAGTTCATCAAGAAACAGAAAATGAGTCCTGATGCTTATGTGCAAGTTGCTCTACAGTTTGCTTTTTACAGGTAGGTTTGCTCTTTTCTGTCTTGTGTTATGAATAGTACTTAACACACACACAAATACCTATAAATTAACACCTTTTTAAATGTATGCCCAGGTGTCATGGAAAACCTGTACACACCTATGAGAGTGCATCAATCCGCCGTTTCCAACAGGGTCGAGTGGACAACATTCGCTCTTGTACAGCTGAGGCCTTGGCATTTGTGAAAGCTATGACTGATAAAAAGTCTAGTATGATGGTATACGATTGCAGTTCATTCACATGAAATAATACTGTTCTCATAACTCAACAGCATACATCATTTGAAGTACATCACTGCAGTAAGACTGATGCTTTAATGCTTTGTTTCATGTTCTTGTATTCTATTTGTTTAGGATGCTGAGAAGATGGAGAAATTATGTGATGCCATTAAGGCCCAAACCAATTATACAATCTTGGTAAATAAAAATGAGGCTGCCATTGTACCAATTACGTTTTTCTGCTAAATGCATTCATTGATCAACTTATGATAATATGTCTCAGCCTGATTCTCTGCTTTACTGTAAAATATTGTTTGTGCATAGACAAAAAAGATTACTTTGATTTAACAGGCTATCACAGGGGAAGCAATAGACAATCACTTACTTGGACTGCGAGGGATAGCTAAGGAGCTCAACTTGGAGAAGCCAGAGATTTTTACAGATGAAACCTACATCACCAGCAACCAGTTCATCCTGAGCACAAGCCAGGTACTGCAAATAAATAAAAAAAAAGGAAAAAATAAGAAATGTCATGTTTTATTGACTACATCACCATTTACTAACAGTGTAATCTTTGTATACAGGTTCCAACAACAGTGGAGATGTTTTGCTGCTATGGTCCTGTGGTCCCCAATGGCTATGGAGCCTGCTACAATCCCCAGTCGGACCACATCATTTTCTGTGTGTCCAGTTTCCGTGACAGCCCTGAGACCTCTTCAGATATGTTTGTGAAATCTCTGCTGGAATGCCTGAGGGAAATGCAGGATCTGTGCCAAATATGCAACATTCAAGCCAAACCCTGTAACTCCACAGAGAGGACAGAGGATGCCTCTAAGGCAGTGAAGAATGGTGGAAAGATATAACACACCTGAGAAGCATGAGACCATCTGGGGTTTCTGACATCACCTGAATTAATCTTTTGTGCAAAGGAGTGCAACATGTATTTGAATATTGTGTCCAATAGTCAGTTTGTGGGTGCATCAAATATAACTAAAAGTAATATGTGAAAGTGAGAGAGATGTTGATCATGTGAACTATATCTGTTATATATTTATAAAAATATTGAAGCACCAAAAATAATGAAAAAAATAAGAATATGTTATGTATATTAATAGCTCAAACTGCATAGTGCAAGTAAAATTTTGAACAGAGGCCTTTAAACAACAATGCTGCAAGAATGCACCCAATAAAACTAAGAGCTAATGTAAACAGTATGTATTGATCCACTTTCACCTTAACTCTTGAGCTAACCAGTAAGTTCACGGTTTCCTAAAACATGATTGAAAAGTTTGATCTTGCTATCAGCTGATACTTTGTATCAATAAAGAACATTAAATAAACATTAATCTGTAAAGAAAGTGGGCTTTAAGATGTTATGTAGATTACAATACAGGCTGAATATGGTATTGCATTGTATTGAGTGTCGTAATAATAAAAAAAAGCTTTCGGACCATAATAGTATTAAAATAGACAAACTAGAAACAATCAACTAGAGCATTAATCAATGTTTCGCATGTATTTCCTATTAATCAACAAGGAAACTGTAGGTGTTTGTTCTTATATGACTGTCTCAAGAGTTATATTTATTTCCTATGCAATAGCTAATAGTAATAACAAACTCCATTAATTGTTTTTTGTTCTTTGTAGTTTTACTGTTTCAAACTATATTTTAAAACCAAATATCCTTGCTGCCCAAAAAAGAATCTCCAATAACTTTACAGTAGTTTATTTTGGAGCATTCCCGTTGCTCATACAATAATAGTATAAGATTCTTGAAAGTATTAGACTTTTTTATTTACTGCAGAACGTGTGTATGGTCATGTTTTCAGAGTGTGTTTTGAAAATGTTTTTGAAATAATGTAAATGTCTGAATGTGGGTGTTGAATATGATGTTATTGTATGTAATTTGTAGGTAATGTATACAGAGAAAACACATGTATTTATAAAAGATATTATTAAGTACACAGATAACCTAGTCTTGAGCATTTTCAGCACTTTATTTAAACTGTAAAAGCATTTTAATGGCTTATTTTCCCATCATGGTGCTTAGATTATATAAATGTCTTGTATTGTGAGCTATACTATAATGTGTTCAAATTGATATTATTTTAAATTAACAGCTGAAAATAAATATTTTTTCTATTTTAATGTTTTCAAAAATCTACCAATACATATCCTAATGTTTTCACCAAAGCTATAAAATGCAGATGAAAATGAGAAAGCTGTAACTGGATTTATTTAAGTAAGTACAATATTTAAGTAAATGTGAAATTAGTTGTTGTTTATCCTTTGAACAGCATTGGAATTGAGTATAATAAAAAAAAAATACTGTAGTGTAGCTGTAGTATAAAGGTGAATTTTGATTTGCAATGGTTTCTTAACTTCTGGAACTCACTGTACTTTGATATTTACTTAACAAACAAATCACACACACGCACACACACACACACACACACACACACACACACACACACACACACACACACACACACACACACAC
>JBBIGC010000145.1:17531557-17558691 GCA_037576955.1 Lepidarchus adonis
CACACACACACACACACACACACACACACACACACACACACACACACACACACACACACACACACACACAATATTTTTTGACATTCCTTTCAGAAAGTGAAATTCATATATTATATAGATTCATTACAAATAGAGTGAAATATGTCAAGCCTTTATTTCTTGGAATTTTGATAATTATGGCTTTCAGATAATAAACCCCAAAATTCACTGTCTCAGAATATTTGAATATCACATAAGATCAATAAAAAGGATATTTTAAACAGCAATGTCAGGCTTCTGAAATTATGTTCTTTCTTAAGCACTTAATACTTGGTTGGGCCTCCTATCGCATAAATTACTGCATCAATGCAGCATGGCATGGAGGATATCAGCCTGTGTCACTGCTGAGGTGTAATGGAAGCCCAGGTTGCTTTGATAGCAGCCTTCAGGTCGTCGCTCTGGTGTCTCTCATCTTCCTCTTGACACAAACCCATAGATTCTCTATGGGGTTCAGGTCAGACGAGTTTGCTGGTCAATCAAGCACAGTAACTCCTTGGTTATTGAACCAGCTTTTGGTACCTTTGGCATTGTGGGCAGGTGCCAAGTCCTGCTGGTAAATGAAATCAGCATCTTCATAAAGCTTGTCAGCAGAAGGAAGTATGAAGTGCTCTAAGATTTCCTGGTAGATGCTGTGTTGACTGTGGACTTTAGAAAACACAGTGGATCAACACCAGCAGATGACATGGCCCCCAAATCATCAATGACTGTGGAAACTTTACACTGAACTTCAAGCAACTTGGACTCTTCCTCCAGATTCTGGGTTTCTAAATGATTTGCAGATGATGTGCTTTTTCTCCTTAGCCCAGGTAAGATGTTTCTGACATTGTCTCTGCTTCAGGAGAGGCTTTACAGAAGGAATGAGGCATTTGTAGCCCATGTCTAGGATTTGTCTATGCGTAGTGGCTTGTGATTTGCTGACTCCAGCCTCAGTCCACTGCTTGTGAAGCTCCCCCAAATTCTTCAAGGCTGCAGTTGTCCCTGTTGCTGAGACAACTAGCTTCTTTAGCAATGACCATTTGTGAAGGGTGTCAATGACTGTCTTCTGGACATCTGTCAAGTCAGCAGACATCCCCATGATTGTGTAGCCTCCTGACCCAGACTGAGACCATTTAAAAGATCAGGAAACCTTTGCAGGTGTTTTGAGTTAATTAGCTGATTAGGCTGTGACACCATGACTTTCCTAGATTGAACTTTTTCACAATATTAAAATTTTCTGAGACATTGAATGTTAGGTTTTATTAACTGAAAGCCATAATCATTGAAATTCCAAGAAATAAAGGCTTGACGTATTTCACTCTATGTGTAATGAATCTATATAATATATGGATTTCACTTTCTGAAAGGAATGTAAAAAAATATTGAAATTGACCCACACCTCCAATTTAGGACACCCCATTAAATATTCAGTTATTTATTAAGAAATGTTCACATATAAATGTCTAATCTTGTTTTTATTAAGACTACAGCTTTGACTTGGCGACACCATGACTCTTCATTTCTTATCTTTCAGACAGTCCTTGGTGGATTTACTGGTATGTTTTGAGTCATTGTGTTGCAGGATCCAGTTCTGCTTCAGCTTTAATGTTGTTACAAATGGTCTCATATTTTCCTCCAGCATCCTCGGATACACTGTAGAATTCATGGGGTACGGGGGTCCTTATTTATTCCGTACCAGAAATATTTTTTGTAGAATTACATTTTTCAGAAGATTATGAAAAGTCTTTTCTTCAGTTTTAATTGTTTGATACTATTACTTGAATCTCCCAGTGTTGATTAAATTGAGACTAAATCCACATGTCCAAGCATATGAAACACACAGGCTTTCATAGGGAGTTCTAACTTTTTCACATAACTATATAGTATATGCATACACCATGTAGGCTAAAAAGTTAACAGTTTTGCATTTCAATGTAAATTTAAACACATAAATTAAATGTACCGGTGTGTTTATTTATCACAGTTAATTGGCATGATTAAATTCATCAATCTATCCATTGTCCAAACTGCTTATACATATTGTTTTGCAGGGAAGCTGGAGACGATTTGGCTGACAACGGGCCAGGCAATAGTACACCCTGGGCAGGAGCACAACCAATTACAAGGCAACACAGAGATAGACAACCATTGACATACGCTCACACTTACGGGCAATTCAGAGTAAACTGCAAGCCTTTAGACAGTTGAAGAAAACAAGAGCACACGGAGGAAACCCATGCAAACAAGGGGACAGCTTGCAAATTCCACACTGAAGGGCAGCAGTGGCCGAGCCAGGGATCTTCTTGCTGTGAAGCAACAATGCTAACCACTGCACCACCACGCCACTCAGCATGAATACATATTATTCTAGATAAACTTGTAAGATTTATGCTTCTTTATGCCAATGTAAAAAGAACTACAGCAAATATAGTTAGTTAGTTAGTTAGTTGCTTGTTTAGCATTTTTAACTTCTGTGATTTATTCCAGTTTTAGACCTGCAGATCACCAATTTTTCAAAATTCTGTATATTTTCTCATAATTATTTCTATGCCTGTTTTCTGCACTGTGTTTTGCAATGTTCTATCACTTGACAACACTTAATTTCAGATAAATAAATATCCTTAAGAATATAACCCTGCTGTTAAATTTTAAAAGAGATATAAACGTTAACTGCAGCTTCTATCGATACCATTCAGAAACTGTAACACATATTTTCTGGTTCTGCTTTTCAACATGTAGGTTCTGGGAGTTTTGTCAGCAACCGTATTTTAAAGAATTTCTCCTTATGATGGGAAAATGTTTTACTTTGCTTTTTCAGAATCCCCAAGAACTGTGATAAAAAAAAAATTAATAATACATTTATTTATTCTTTTGGCAAAATGTTATATTCACAAATACAAAAATTTGTTAACAAAACAGTGTATTTTTTCATTTTCTTAAGGATGTGGACCTTTACAAATGATCAATATCAGACTAACAAAAAGGCTTTTAAAACAATTCATATATGTGTTTTTATAATTTATTTCCCTGGTTGTTTATATAAGTATATAAGTGTTATGTATTTGTATACTTCATTCGTTCTTTGTTTGTTTGTATACTTGTTATGTGTTCAATAAAATTGATATAAATGAATGAATAAATAAATAAATAAATAAATAAATAAATAAATAAATAAATAAATAAATAAAAAAAGCTTACCCCTGCTCCTTGCCCGCCATCTTTGATAGCTGCTCCGCCCCCTTACGTAATGTCACACGTATGAAGTAATGTGACTTAACGTCTGGCGGCACACAAAAAAACTTCTGATGGCACAACAAATGTATAATACACATTTCAGCAGTTTAGTGTCCCACGTACAGTCGAATTTTACTATAGTGTGTTGATAAATTATGCTTAATAATTACAATTATTTTATGCATCTTTTCCGACGAAACAAGGTTAGAGCTATTTCGGCAAGCTACTGTGTTATAGAAACTTTTGGACTGAAAGCGGTCTCCCTGTGTTTCATTCTAGTGCCAGGGACAACATTAATTTTATTAAATAACAGTTACTTACTTTGCGTCTCAGAATAGCAGGACTGTTTGTATATTTAGTGCAAGAAAAGTCCTGCGTTTCATCGCTAGTTTCTGGCACTTGCTTAAAGTCTCGTGACTCATAGTGGTTGCTAGAGCAACAGCAAACAGGCCGCACAAACCGGTTTGTTTGTAGCATACACTCGTAACTGCAGAGCGCAGCTGTTTAACGTTCAGTGGTCAACTAATTGGCAAGCCCCAGACCAGTACAGGAGTCTCAGATTATGCATCCCACTTCAGTGGTCATCATTCGATATGGACCTTACGAATCTTGTGGTGTTGTTGATCACAGGACGTTCCGCCTGGAAGGACTCCAAGGTAACAATTTATTTAGTGTTAGTGCGACTTTAGGTCCATTACGTACACCACTGCGTGCAGCAGCATGTAAAGTGATCATGGTGCTGCTTTCTTTCTCTTAGCGGTTCTGAGAGACTGCGGCCACTCCTATGTTCTGGAGAAAATACCAGACTGGAACCACGTGGAGCTCGTGGTCAAAGGAGAATACGTCTATAAATGCAACATCAACGACCTACATTTTGGTAATGACCCTTCTTACAGCACAACCTCTTATGGAAATGTAGCCTACGCAGTTACCTATTTTTGCATTGAGTAGATGTTGTTTAAGATACAATTTAAGTTTAAGTGTTCATGCATTGGATACACACATATTGACTCAAAATTGTTGCAAAAAAAAAAAAATGCAAAGCATCATATTAGTAATGTATAAATAAAAAACTACTCACACAGGGATAAAAATCTCTACCGCATCCAAACCTGCACCAGATTGATGGCTGCCATATATTTATAGTGGATGATAAAAGAAAACCCTGAATAAACAAATGGAGAAACACAATTAAACAATTAACATCCTGCCAGTCATGCTTTGTGGTATATGTAAGAAGATTCAATATGTTTATTTATCTCATGCCTAGTTGTACACACAACAAGAAGTGAAATGCACCCTGATCCACAGAACAGGCAAAGCATGACTAGCTTAGTTACTTCAGTCAGATTGCTGACCTGGCTAGGGAATCAGTAGGACCAGGGACAAAAATATGTCAATTGCTGTAGGATATATCGAAAGACATCAGTAAACAGGGTAGGAAGTTGAAAAAAACAGATTAGATGTACGGAGAAACAGAAAAAAAGTTTCAGGTGACTGAGAATATCAGAGCTCAATATGATCAGGCCGTGTCAGCATAGTTATAATGATCAGTTGATTCATCTTTCAGCATGTAGAGGCAAAGACTGTTGCCTATCAGTATAAAGTAGTTACAGTCAAACTCCATTAGTTGGCCAACCCAGCCTCACGCCATGAAAGGCATGTATTTACCCCCATTACGACAGCTCACCAAACCCTGCTTCTTGCCAAATCTAGAGCCCAGACCAATAGGGGCGAACTAATGAGGTTTGACTGTATTCTGACAGATCACTTCCTATAACACTTCACAACAAAATATTTGCTTCTTGAACATTGTTAGGTGTTTCTTATAGTTTTTTGGCTGCTGATCATGAATATCACATCAAAATGTACCCATCATATACCGTTTCAGTGAAATCATCCATTTTATTTTTTTTATATTTTTATGCAAACATGATCACTCCTGTTACTTATCAGCAACGGTTTGTGCAGCCTGGGCTTGTCCAGGCATGGAATCAGGCAATGTTAGAAGCTGTTTTGTGGAAGATGACATCCTAGGCATGTCTAGGTAGGCTTTACACTGTCTCAGCATGCTATAAAGGTGGCTTGCATACACCGATCCTGCTCATTTGGTTTATATAGATAGTTAGTGTGTATGTATAGTATCAGTATAGTAAAGTATTATATCTGTAGCAATATAACAGTAAGTCAGCTTGATGCTATAGACGTTTTGATGTCAGGCAATATGTCTCGTCAATGTCATAACAGCTGCGATACATTATGCTATATCTGTGGCGAATATACACTTACGCCTCAGAGACATTTGATGACTGCTCTTGTGTAGAAAGCTTAGCATCTGTATTTCATCTGGAAAATAGGTGACTAAGACAAGCAATGGGCATCTCACATTTTCTGTGCGACGTGTCATCAGTCTGAGAGCCTGGCTCAGAGGCACTCGAAAGACGATGCCGTTTTCTGTTCCAAATGATATGGCGAGAACAGAAAAGACCATGTGATGGACTGTTGCTTCTGTTTGACTAATGTGTCTGGTTTTTCTGCCAAAAACAAGAAGTCAATTGAATACCATACCATTCTAAATTTATTTCTAAAACACATTTTTAAACAACCAAGGTTGACCAAAGTGCTTTACAATCAACAAAGAGAACATTAAAATTAGAAAAAAAATAAGAAAAGGCAAAGAGAATACATAAGAATACAGAGATTTACAATAAAAGCTTTTCACTGCTGATCAGTGGCTAAAGAAAATAAGTGTGTTTTAAGTAGTGATTTAAAAATAGACATGCTGGAAGCTCGTCTGACGTGGAGCAGCAGGTCATTCCACAGCCTAGGGGCTATGACTGAAAACGCTCTATCCCCCCATTCTTTAGACTGGACCTCTGGACTAAAAGGAAGAATCGGTCGGAAGACTGCAGGGACCTGGAGTGTGTGTGGGGTTTTAAAAGATTTCTAGTATATGACGTATGGCCTTAAAAACAAACAGTAAAATCTTTAAATCAATCCTTTTCTGAACCAGTATCCAGTGCAGAGAGACCAAAATAGGAGAGATATGATCTACTTGTGAGCGCCCATAAGGAGACAATCCGCAGCATTTTGAAGGAGTTGGAGGGGAGACAATGAAGCCTCACTGATGCTTGCATAAAGGGCATTACAATAATCAAGGCATGATGTAATAACAGTGTGTACAACCTTCTCAAAATCTGTGTGAGATAAAAATGGTTTGGTCTTAGAGAGAAGCCTAAGTTGAAAAAATCCTGTTTTCACCACCACTAACTTGAGCATATAATCTGACGCAGAGATTTGTTACAGGAGGCTTAAGAACTGGGTTCAAAGGGCCCAGGTCCAAAATAGAATCTTCAGGTGCGCCACTTGGACCAAATTAAATTACCTTGGTTTTACTTTGATGTAAAAAAACATTTTATGCCATCCAAGCTTTTATGTCCTGAAAGCAGGTTTTTTTTGTAGAGTTCCCACAATTTTTCTTCAAAGGCAGATACATTTGTAGGTCATCTGCATAAAAGTGGTAACCAATGTGATATCTTTTTAGCATTTCAGAAAGAGGAAGCAAATACAGTAAAAAAAAAAAACAGGTCCAAGAATAGAACCCTGAGGAAAACAACATATATCTCATCCACAGTGGTACTGTAGATGAGGCAAAACCAGCAAACCTGACTTGAAAACGTCTCCCAGACAGAAATAATCTAAACCAATTTAGTGCAGTGCCTTTGATCCCCACATTATGCTCCAGATGAGAGATAAGTATTGTAATGGTCCTGGGGATGCTCCTATTGGCTGGGCGTGGAAGTGCATTATGGGTGTTCAGAACAGAATTAATAGTGCTAAACAGGACACTCTAATGGTGTTAAACAGAATCGTGACAATTGTTTGAAATAATATTGGCAAGGAACTTTTTTTCAATTTTTCAATTTTCAAAAGTTGTGCAAACTCTCCTTAAGAATACCATACAACAGCTGAAGCTTATCTTTTTTTCCATTTGGATTCATCATACAACGCACACAAACTGGAGCACGCTGCTTACAGAATAAGAGAAAAAGGAGACATTGAACAGAACTGGGGCATGATCAGAAAAGACGGCTTCTAAAATTTCGACATTTGTAACAGGGACACTATACGATAAAACAAGATCCAACGTGTGCCCATGGACCTGAGTGGGGCCATTAACAAATTGTGTGAGGTTAACAACATTGGTGAGGCTTAAAAGTTCTCTATGTCCATATCTTCTACAATCAAAATGCAGTCATATTTAGACATGATGTCAGATTGGAAGTCAGAGAAATCACTGATAAAGTCCCTGTCATATTTTGGAGGCCAGTAAATGACCACACACAGCATTGCGGGAGACAAACCTAATTAAAAACTGGCAAATTGAATATCTTAATCTGCCTTTAGCAATGATACCTGTGCCACATGACAACAGTCTTTCAATTCTGAAACCACAATTGGAATTGGACCTTAGACTGACCAGATGAAGAAACTGCAATGCAGGGTACTGACAGTGACCCGGATTTTGAGCCGTGCTAATTAGGCGATCCACATCTGATAACAGTCCGAACTGAACAATTTGGTCAGAGATTTGGCTCAGTCAAAAGCAAAAGCTGAGTTGCTGGGTTCAAGACTGCAGGATTGGTGCTGTCACCATGTATGAAAATTTCTGTGTTTTGAGATTTATTTATTTTTTCCAACTGTCTCTGTTTCTCTTGTGACATTGAAGGATTGTTCTCGGGCTTGGGTTGTGATCACAACATGGAAGAGTGGCGTCTCTTCATTGATTTGTCAATGTTAAGTCTGAAAGCTGTTCTGCTTCACAATGGCAAAGTTTATCCTTCAGTACCTGTTGGCCATACAGCACACATATGAGAATATGGAACTGCTACTGAAGTATGTCCAGTTTACCAGGTACAACTAGAATATCTGTGGAGTCATTGCAGCTTAAATGACTGAAGCTCAGCTATACAAAGAGTCATGCTATTCTCAAAAGAACTGGCCATGCCGTTAAAAGTTAGTAAGTTAGTTCTAGGACAGAAAAAGGTGGCACATGAATTGCTTTTTGACCCGGCAAAGATATTTTTGCCTCCACTTCTCATAAAACTGGGACTCGTGAAGAATTGAAAGCAATGAACATGGAAGGCAAAGGTTTTCGTTATTTAAGACACATGGTCTCAAGAATAACTGATGCCAAGATCAAAGAGGGCATTTTGTTGACCCACAGATCAGATATGTCATGAGTGACAAGCTATTTGAAGATCTGTTAGTTGGGCTGGAAAATATTGCCTGGAAAGCCTTTAAAGACATTGACAATTTTCTGGGCAATTTTAGAGCCCCAGACCACATTCACCTGGTAGATAAGCATCTCAACACATACAAGACAATGAAGTACAACATGTCACTAAAGATTCACTTCCTCCAATCACACTTTGACTTCTTTCCTACAAATCTCGGTGCTGCCAGTGATTAACACGGTGAAAGGTTTCACCAGGACATTGCTATGATGGAGAAATGATACCAGGGCAACTGGAATCCGGCAGTACTTGCTGACTACTGTTGAACACTGCAACATGATGCACCAGAAACAGAATAAAAAAGAAAATCGGGAGCAAAACAATTAAGTTGTTTTTGAATTGAACATTGTTGAATGTATAGCTTACGTTATTATATGTTTTTGTCAGTAAACATATAAATGTCTATCTCCCAGAGTTTCTACCTCATGCAGTAAAACCAAAACTATATTTCTGCATACCCTGTAAGTACCTGTCACAATCAGCAAAACCTTTTCAGTAAGCAAGACTTTTTTTTTACATTTGTGCAGTGTAAGTAAACATTTCTCTCTTGTTGAAGTGGTCTTTTCCACAGGGAAAAGCTGTCACTGATTAGTTTGATGGTTATAAAAATATATGCTGTAATCTTCACAGTTAAAGGATATCAATGCAAACAAAAAAACTCTAGGACTAAGAATGTTATTTTATCTTTTCAGTACCATTGTCGACAGAAACTGTTCTCTCAGACTGAGGTGACCAATCACCCTTCAAAATAATTAGTTGTTTTCCCTTGGTTTGGCAGTTGCCTTTATTTCAGAAAGTTTTGCTTAACTGTCAGTCACTAAATTGTGTAGGTCTCTACAAAATGAGTTAAAATCAGTTTGCTTACATATCAGTTCTTTGTATTTGTAACAGACCCTGTTCTAGATTTCCCCAATTGGGGGTGGCAGTATTTACTAATACTTGATTTTCTTTTTTATAGTTAATTTAAAAGTAAGTTCACCCTTTATGTCAGAAGCTAGTATTCCCACCTTTAATATAAATAACATTTTGCATAAATGTCCACACCAAAAGAATTGACCACTCTTCTATGCAAAACACTTAGTTGAGTTCAAAATGTTGTGCTTTCTTTTTTTTTTTAAACCCTTACTTGGTGGATTTGCTGGTGTGCTTTAGATCTGATGTTTTTGCATGTTTGTTGCACACATTTTGATATTAGACAAAGATAACTTGAATAAATACAAAATGCAGGTTTTTAAATGATGATTTCATTTATTAAAGCTACCTAAACTTATGTGGGCCTGTGTGAAAAAGTAATTTGCTAAATCTAACAACTGATTGTGCCATTCTTAGCATCAACAACTGCAATTAATTTGCAGTAACTGGCAAAGGGTCTTGTGCATCACTGTATAGGGAATGTGGCCCACTCTTTTTTGGAGAATGATTTCAATTCAGGCACATTGGAGGGTTACTGAGCATACAGTAAGCGGTCTGTTTAAGGTCATGCCAAAGCATCTCAATTGGATTTATGTCTGAAATTGACTTGGCCACTCCAAAACCTTAATTTTCCTTTTTGTGGAGCCATTCAGAAGTGGACTTGCTGGTGTTTTGGATCAAGATTTCTTTTGGCAAATGTGAGATGAGCCTTTTTAGTCAGCAGTGTTTTTCACCTCAGAATGACGCATGGATGCCATTTTTACCCAGTCTCTTTCTTATTGTTGAATCGTGAATAATAATCTTAACAAGGCAAGTGAGGCCTGCAGTTATTTAAATGTTGCTTGAAGTTCTTTTGTGATCTGCTGGATGAGTTGTTGATATTCTCCTGGAGTAATTTTATGAAGCTGGCCACTTCAGGGAATGTTCATCACTGTACCACAATGGTTTGCTGGAGTTCCAAAGCTTTAGAAACAGTAACCATTTCAGAATGATAGATGTCTATGACTTTCTTTCCAACAGAACTCTCATGCAGGTAATGTCTGCCATTTTTGATAGCAGATGTTCACACCATCACAAAAACAGCTGCAAGAATGATCTGCCACTTCAGTTGGTTTCTTGAGCTGAATCTGCTGGGCAAATTGGCAATGTACACCACTTGTAGATGATGGTGAAAGTGACTGTCATTGTGAACACACCATCACACATAGTGCACCACAAAAAAATGCATCACACTTTCCCAGTGCACACATGTAGCAGCGGGCAGCTATCAACAGCACCTGGGGAGCAGTGAAGTGGGGAAGGTACCTTGCTCAAGGGTTCCTCAGTGGTGGCCGTGTTAGTACTTGAATGTGTGACCTTCTGATCCCAGCGGCAAAGTCCTAACCACTAGGCCACAAATACAGTAGATTATTTTAAATAATTTAGAGATATTTTAAAAATCAATTTCCAGACACACATCCATCATTTTATTCAAAGTGTTTAGACGGGGTCTTTTGATCATGGCGTGGTGACAACACACTTCAGTACCAAAGAAAACATCACACTGTAGATGCCAGGTTTAATTAGGATCATGCTCCATCTGCAGGATGTTCCAATCAATGGATTTGAAAGTGTGACAAATGTAAGGGTGTACTTACTTTTTCCATGTGACAGATCTTTTTTTTAAATTATGAAAATGATTATACCATGCCATTGTGTGTCATTTGTTTTAGTATAATGAGCTTTATTTGTAGAATAAGAGCGTGAAATGCCAATATATTGACCCTAGGAGAGGGGAGAAAAAATCACCTACAGGATTCTAAACAGGCTTATCTATTGACAGACATACACATGCTCTTGGTCAGAACAATGATCAGTCATTTGGAAAGCAGTCCTTAAAGTTGGATTGGCAAGAGGCTGACTCTGAGTTTCTTCTTGACTGTTTGAATAATTTAGCAATTTAAACCTTTAGGAAGCAGTTAATCAAAATATGCTTCTATTATATATGCACATATAAAATAACTATGTTAAGTTAGGGATTATGCCAAACCCGAGACACTGGTCTTGTTGTATTCGGTGTAACTTCCATTCATTTACAAAAGGCTCTTGAAAAGCTAGCATTTTGAAGATTTTTTGACATATAATAACTTAGTAAGAATTAAGGTAGATTATGTTAGTGTTGGAATACTTGTGCAGTTACTAGAATGAAAAGTCACACATTTGTGTTATACCTGTTTTTCACTAGGTGGTGATGGACAACTCGATCCATTATGTCAAGAGGCCATAGAAGCAGTAAATAACGCATACACACACCACAATAACACATAATTCTGTTATTAATAAAATGTTTTGAAAAATACATTTATTTTTTTGTGATACTTGTTTTATTAAATTGATGATTGCTAAGTGCGTATAAGAATTCTAGATTGCATCATGTGTTATGTTTCTGGCCTGCAAAATGTTGACCTAATATCTGATTTTTTTTTTATCTTCAACATTTTAAATGTATATACCGGTACTGCTGATATTTCCCATTATGGGATAGCTATTGTGAATGTACAACAAACTATAAACCATTAACTTATGCACATTATCACATTTGAGAACTGTAATTCCTTTTTTATGCAATTGAGAGAATTTAATTTAAACTTTCTACGGTATTTAGTTTAACTTAAAGTGCCAATGGTACCAGTGCACCAATTTCTTTGAATTATAAGATAACCTTTTGGTCACAGATAGCAGCAATAAAATAAATCTTCTGATTACAGAGGATCAATACCATGTCAATTAACAATGACTAGTGATCAAACTATGTTCAGTGTTATTGTATTGCTTAATTCATGAAAAATCTCTGCTGTACAATAGTCTAGTGAGGTATATGATTACTAAAATGCCTTTTCTTTTCTTCAGTTGTTACTTCCTCTTTGGTATGTTCCCTATGTTAAACCTTTAAAACATTGTATTGTCCCAAAAGGAGGAGTGTATTTTGGTAGTGACAAAGAATAATGTGACAGCCTTAGAGAATACTGTTCCTTGACGCCATGCCATCTGTTTGATGTCTCAAGATGAAGTCAGGTGTGACAGTAATTGAAGAGAGATAAGGGGATAATAACATGACTTAGTCAAGAAGATCCTGTATTTATCCTCCCAACAAAGAACAAACAAACAAAACAAAAAAAACACCTCAACCTCCATATATACTCCAGTTTCCTGCAGTCAATCCATCATTTAGGTTGCTTAAGGTTTCTTCTGCCATTGTACTTCAATATCTACACTGTCTGTTTAATATCTATTAAACTCACTTGTGCCTTGTATTATGCTGATGAATATTACTGAATAGATTACTACAGACACCTACATTGTCCGAAATGGTTTTAGATGTTAAAATGTTAAAATCAGAATATATACATTATTAGTTTAAAGCTGAGAGCAAGGTACACAAGTTCAAATTGCTAAATCTAAAAAAGACTTAATACTAAATAACATCAAAAATTCCTGCCCTCAAAGGCACTAAGGTTGAATGCAGTGTCTAAGAACCTCTTGAGCTCAGCCAAGTGTGTGAATTTGTTTCCTGTGGCCGGAGCTGCAGCAGGGTCACGGCCGATGTACCTGAAAGAGGAAGTTTGAATTACATATGTGAATAGTTTGCTTACATAATGACAGCAGAAGGAAAGAGGTACACTCACCACACAGGTTTCTTGTTGGACAGCACAGTGAGGAAGCGTGGTCTTACATAATCATAATAACCCATGTTCTTATGTTCCTCCTGACACCATACAAGTTCAGCATTGGCAAAACACTCAACCTCAGCTTTGATGAGATCAAAGGGAAATGGTGATATCTGAAAGTGTAGATAAATAATATAATTAAGTTGCGACTGCTATTAAGACAGCATTTATTTCTTTTTCTATGATCTGCAATTGTTTCTCTTGTACAAGCATTTCATTTATATTTTGTGCATGTTTGCTTTGAGGCATCTAATTCTAGTACATGTACCTCATCACATGTCAACGTTATTAGGTTGATACCTTCATACCTTTACAATTAAAGCCCTCTTACATGCAGGCTATATTTTATATATTTATAATTACAAACTTAAACAAAAAGTGTAATTTTTTTATTGTAATAAGCAAATTCTACAACCTAATTCTAGATATTACAACATATTTTAAGCAATATAATCAATGGAAACTGTCAGTTGAATGCTTGAAGGAAAATAAAATATTTTGCCAGCGCTTAATTATATTTTCAATTAATACACTATTAAAGCAATTGTAATAAAAATGAAAAAAGAACTTTTTTTGAGTAGAAAATGTATTATTTTTAATACTGTATTACACAGTGTGTTTAAAAAGAGAATGCAAGTATTTTGTGTATTAATATTTTTAGAGTGTAATGTCACTTTACCCAAATTAATAGTATTACATATATTAATCTCTTAAGAGTCTAAGTGAAATACTATACAATGAAGGGAAACAAATATTCAAGCACTGGTATTTTTATTTAACATTTAATACATAGTCACATGAAAAAATAAATACAACCAATGGAAATAGTATAATATACATGCACAATAGCCTGATTTCTAAAAATGGTTGCATGCAAATTTATATGCACAATATTTTAAAAGTATATATATATATTTACAAATATTTTGTAAAGATATTATGTACAGGGTTTATGCAGATTTCAACAAGTTGAGACTTTTAAAGACAATTTTAAGAGTATTATAAATGAAATGTAAGACAAACCTCACATCCACACTGGTAAAAAAGTTGAAAGGATATAAATAAACATTTAAAATTGACATTGAAATGAAAATGACTAGAATTATGGGAAAATCTTACAATACTGCATAAGGGCCTGTGTGTTTTCTGGAGAATTTAAGCTTTATGTTTTTCTGATTTATCCATGAATGCTGGCAGCACTCATACATCTATTTTCAAAAGCCAACCTCTGTATATAATGCTGAGCACATATACTATATTTCTTTGGTCAACCATGGTGAGGCCTGTCCTGAATGGAGCCTCTCCTGTTAAACCGCTGTATGGTCTTGGCCACCGTTGGGCAGCTCAGTTTCAGGTTGATGGCAATCTTCTTATAGCCTAGACAATCTTTATGTAAAGCACCAATTCTTTTGTTTTAGATCGTCAGAGAGTTCTTTGCCATGAGGTGTCATGTTGAACTTCCAGTGACCAGTATGAGAGCGTGTGATAGTGATAACACTAAATTTAACACACCTACTCCCAATTTACACCTGAAACCTTGTAACACTAATGAGTCACAAGACACTGGGGAGGGAAAATGGCTAATTGGACACACTTAGGGGTGACATTAATGGCTGTGTGTTGAGTTATTTTAAGGGGACAGTAAATTTACACTCAGTGTCATATCTTCAGTGCTGGTCCATTAAAGGATTAAACAAAAAACCTAAATTTTTGTGAGATACTGTACATGTTGACTTAAAGGTAACCTTTTTTAAGAGCTACTCTTAATATTTTAAAACATTTTAAGGTCTTTAATTTATTGATTGATTTTAAATTTTTTGTCTTTTTAAGACTTTTTAAGGCTCTGCAGAAACCCTATATATAAGTGAATTTAAAGTGGATGTGTACTATACTGAAATTATACACACACACACACAGTGTCTAAAGCAGGGGTGTCCAAAGTCGGTCCTGGAGAGCCGGTGTCCTGCAGAGTTTGGTAGTTCCCTTCCTCAAACACACTCCCTGAACCTGCCAATTAACAGGTGAGTTGTACCAGGTGTGCTTGATCAGGGAAATCACCAAACTGTGTAGGAAACCGGCCCTTCACGACTGGAGCTGGACACCCCTGGTCTAGAGACTTCTTTCCCCTTGCTGTATATGATATACACCAAATAAACACCAAATGCCAATGCTTAAATTGGATCTGCCCACTGCTTGCAAACCAATTGTCTTACTATTTCATTTTGTATTCTTTCATAACCAAAATGACTGAAGCTGCAAAGTCTGGTTAGTGACTGCAGCCAGCGCATAAGATCTTCAGAATTCTTGGCAATAGTTTTACTGTACTATCACAGTACTATGTACTATCACAGGTAGCATTTAAAATCTTAAGTTAGAAAAATGCTGAATACAACATTTTGGCAGTAATAGTACTTACCTGCTCCAGTCTCACAATTGCAATCGTATCTTCTAAGTTGAGCCGTTTTCTCTCTCTTGCTAGCTCATAGTAGACTTTACCAGTACAGAAGATGATTCGCTTCACCTTGCCTGGGATTTCAGATGCAGGACCCTCATCTGGTATAATTCTTCTAAACTTTGTTCCTGCAATATCAATAACATTATCTTTTAATGTTTTCCCTCAAATGGTTTGAATAATACCAACTGGTCAACAATCGCCATTCTATTCAGTAAGTTCTGTTATACCTGTGGTCATCTCATCAAAACTGGAGCGGGCCTCAGGGAGCCTCAGCAAGGACTTGGGAGTAAAAATAATTAGCTGAAGAGACCAAAAAAACAGACTTGTCAATCACATAGAGACAGACCTATTATTCTTAAGTTTAACTTTGTGAAAATAGAGCAGAGTAAATAAACTTCTGACAGCTGTGAATCCAACCAAAACAATAAATTAAGAGGGCTTATGTACAAAGCAAACACCAGCGTCCCCAGACAGTCCATTTAATTTGCTCAGGAAGAGATTTTCTCATGCTCCACAAAGCACTGTATTTATCTGCAACTGGGGAGCACTTTAGACAGTTACTGTAGCAGAAAACCACAAGTGTGGAGGGGAGAAACTTCTTAAGTTTTTTACCTATCAAAACTCTCCAGTTATTACAGTTTGTAAAACTATAAGTATTTCTCATATGGTTATTAAAACAGGATGAGGACTGCTTTAGTAGTTTCCTTCAGCAGCTTACTACTAACAAACATCCAGGTAACATTAAGATCATTACACAAATAAAAGATGCAAGAAACTGCTGATAGGTCCCTGAGAGTGGATCAGTATGTTCTCTTACTGGTTTTCTGAATGGTAATAAGATCTGTCTCCTCAGCACATGAAAGTAGTTGGCAGGTGTTGAGCAGTTGACCACGATCCAGTTACAGTCGTAAAGCTGATGGACCTCAAAGTCTCCAATGAATTCCTTAATTAGAGGTAAATAAAACATGTCCAATTAAAAGTAGCAATTAATAATGCATCAAAAATTGCATTCCACCTACAGATTTATTTTGCACTGGAAGCATTAATGATGTTTCACAGAATCTATATAACAGTGGAATATTTCAGCTGTGCAGTAATCAAGCCACTGTGCAACCATTTATCAAATTAAAGTGTCCTGCAGTAATCCCTGTAAAACAGCAGAAAAAGAACACACTGAAGAGCTTGATTTGTAATTTCTACATGGTGATATTTATTTAACTGTTGTCTGTTTATAACGGTTTTATCCCAATTTGATTGATTGGCTGTTCAGATGCTGGTGTAAAAGTCAGGGTTAGAATTAGGGTTAGGGTATCAGTCTTTTGGAAAGTCAGGTCAATTGGTCCAGATCACCAAAAAGAGCAGGCTTATTTGGCTCCAAAAGGGTTCTTTGTTCAGTATAACCGCTATAGTTATTTTAAAAAATCAGATTATTTGTTTTTATCTATATAAACCATTTAATTAAATCTCATGAGTAATTAATATACTGATGGTTTATGATCTATGGAGCCCAAGTCACTATCTTGTCAAATCATTTCTGAAAATGTTTACAGTGTGGCAGGGTGAATTATCCCACTGAAAGAGGCCACTGGTGTACTTGGGCAATAATGTGTCAATAATGTGTCAAAATTAACCTCCTAATGAATGTCAGGACCCAAGGAATCCAGGCATTCCATTCACACATACATAACCAACCATCCACATGTAAAAGAAGACATGATTCATCAGACAAGGTCACTTCCATTACTTCATGTTCCAATTCTGATACGCATGTGCCTATTGCAACTGCAGGAGATCCAGGTTCACTTTCACTGAAACACAATTCTGTTCTCCTTTTGTTTAATATATGTACACATGAATGCACACATGCACACCATCAAATGCAGTCACGCACACACCTACACACACGCACGCACACCCACATTAGTAGTAGTGCTCAGCAGGGTATTCTGTGGGATGTTATGGGAAAGAGTAATGGAAGCTAGGTCAAGAAGAGAGGCTATGAATAGTGAGTAGCAGTATGGTTTCATGCCGAGAAAGAGCATTACTGGTGTAATGTTTGCTCTGAGGTTGTTGATGGAGAAGTATAGGGAAGGTCAGAAGGAGTTGCATAGGTTGCATATGACAGGGTGCCTAGAGAAGAGTTGAGCCACTGTATGAGGAGTCAGGAATGGCAGAGAAGTACATAAGAGTGGTACAGGATATATATGAGGGCAGTATGACAGTGGTGAGGTCTACAGTAGGAGTGATGGATGCATAGAGGTGGGATTACATCAAGGATCAGCCCTTTCTTGTTTGCCATAGTGATGGACAAATAGACAAGAGGGGGAGGGACTATGATGTTTGCAGATGACATTGTGATATGTATTGATAGTAGGGAGCAGCTGGAAGAGACAGACCTTGGTGAAGTGAAAGAGGAGAATAAAAGTAAGAAGGTCTAAGACAGAATATACAAGTGTAAATGAAAAGGACGACATGCAGAGTGGTTAGGATGCAGGGAGTAGAAGTTCCAAAGGTGGAGCAGTTTAAATACTTGGTTTCAACAGAAATGGAGATTGTGGAAAAAAGGTGAAGAAGGGAATGCAGCCAGGGTGGAGTGGGTGGAAAAGAGTAGAACATTTAAAGAGTTAATGATGCTGAGATTTGTGTTGGGAGTGACAAGGATGGACAGGATTATAAATTAGTATATCAGAGGAACAGCTCAGGTTTGACAGTTTGGAGTCAGAGAAGAGAGACTGCATTGGTTTGGAGGAGGAAGAGAGAGGCTGAGTATATTGGGAATAGGATGCTGAAGATGGAGCTGCCAGGAAAGAGGAGAAGAAAAAGACAAAAGAAGAGATTTATGAATGTTGTGAGAGAGGACATGTGGGCGGTTGGTGTGAGAGAGGAAGTTGCCGAGGACAGGGAGGAATGGAAACAGAGGAACTGTTGTGGCGATCCGTAACGGGAGCAGTCGAAAGAAGAAGGCTCAGGATACTGATTCATTTAAGTGATTAATTGTCAGCCAAAGCTGTTATAATACATGGCCCTTCACATCTTTTTGAATCCACTTATAAGAGCTGGCTAAAAGATACCCATGATGAACCAAACATTCCATTAAATGAGACAGACGATTGGTATTGCAGATTCCCAGAATCTAATGGCAGTGGCATTGTCGGAAAATTTAATTCTAGCTTGAAAGGTGAGAACAAACTGGCAAAACTCTTCTGAACAAAAAAACATTCTAAGTGTTACTCTTGCAAAAAGTTCCTTTTTTATTTAACCATAGAAAATTCCACTCTTGCGTGTACTTAACCTGCTCTGCCCTTGGGACTGACAGCAATGGTCTCTTTAAGCATTAACTAAATGGGATAATCAGGGGGCTCCAGCGAAGCGCTTACAGGTCACAAACTCTGTGGTCATCATCATGAACCATTACAGGAGGGCCTACTCACTGGATAGCGATCAGGGTCATCCTTGCTCATCTGCAAGAAACGCTCAGGTCGTGCTGACGAGTGCTCTGGGCCCTGGTAATCAGTCACACACACACACACACAAACACACACAAACACACACAGCTAAGTTGAAGAATTATAGCCTCATTTGCACAGACCCTGACAAACCTTGAGTCATCACTATTGATCCTTATACAATTACTTTGCTTTAAGGAGAAACACCGAGGTTAAAAAAAGAATGAAAGAATGAAAAGGCTACACTTCTTTCGAGCTGCAGAGCAGAGTGGGATCAACAGTAAGAATGAAGCTGATATGGCTCACATAATTGAGACCTCTTAATACAAGAATTGCATCATTGTCGCTTTGCTGTGGCTTAGTAGGGCAAAGCCCAAAATAACCAAGCAATTACGTTTAATAATGCATGGTATTATTACACTGCTGTCAAACATTGTTTCATGTATGTGATATTTTAAAGAGCTTAGTTCTAAATTATTTATGTTGTCACTTCATATTTGTCTTAAATGTATGATGATTTGATCAATAAAATGCTCTAAAATTAATTGGAAAGATCCTATTCTGTTATCTTCCATTCAAAGTTAAGACCTTTTTTCTGTAAAATTACAAATTTGGACATACAAGGTTTTACCTCAATAGCAAGAAAATGCTGTTCTGTACACATTTACTAAATTGATATGCTTATTATGTAACAATGCTTTTAACAAATACATAAAATGAAGCTTTGAGGATTGAGGGTTATAAGGCAATGGTAACAGTCCTACTAAACTGACCATTCCTTCCATGCCATGGGGCAGCAGTAGGACAATGCCATTGTTACGGACCCACTTGGCCTGGCCTGGACTGATGAATTGGTCAATGATGCACTGTGCTGTGTTGTGAAAGTCCCCGAACTGAGCCTCCCAGCACACAAGAGCATTGGGACTAGCCATAGCAAACCCAAGCTCAAAACCTATTACACACACACACACACACACACACACACACACACACACACACACACAGAGAGAGAAAGAGAGAGAGAGATGCATTGGTCACGCTTTCTCTTTTCTGATAATAATATTCAATTACCAGAACTTTGGATACTGAGTACCAATCTAATACCGGTGATATTTTTACCAGTTTTTTTTTATGTATGTATTTTGTCCCAGGGCCACTCTTTGCGTATAGTTAAAAAACCACAAAACCATAAAAATAAACAATAACAAAAAATGTGTTAACTTTATGACAAAGCAAGATTGATGAACTGAGACTAATGAACTAATGCATTTATATAATGATCATAACTAAGAACCAGTATTAAATGTGGACAATATCAGATCCCTTTATTAAAGTCAATAGCTATTGGGGATCCTGAGTGGCACAACCGTCTATGTGTTGGCACTATAATTAAGAAATAATATCGATCCCCAGTGATGCCGAAGACATCCATGGAAAGAAGTCCAAGAGAGTGCATTTGGCCTCATTTCCTCTGCGTGGGCAGGAGAGAAGATGGCCCTGTCACTCAGCACAATGCTAGCCAGCATGGATGTCTGTTTGTTGAAGTAACAAAATTGGTGGTGAGTGTTCTCCAAGTTATCTAAGGGTGTAATAGTAATGTTTTATGCACCTCAGATAAAACATGCTAGTCTTTACCTTCCCAGTGTTGTTGGTTTCAGATCAGTGCATCACTAGTCAGCAATAAGTGATATTGAAACTTTAGTTTTTTCTGCACTTGCTTTTGTAAAAAACAAGAATGGGCTATTAAGAATTAGGGGTTTCTTACCCAAAACTCCATACTCAGACAGTGAGCTATTGCACACGGTGTAGGGTGCTTGGTTCGGCCACAGATGGTTCATTGGGACACAAAAGCATTTATCCACTTCCTGATCATGCAAAACATGATGACGGTGACTGCAAAGCCAAAGTGCAAAGTGCTTGTTACGTTTTAACACAGCAAAAAATCTCAGACAGACAGCTTTCAGACAGCAAAAGTATTTTTTCTTCAAAAAACAAACAAACAAAGAGACAAGTCCTCTCTAACTGAGCAATGTACTTTGGGGGAAGAATTTACAACCATTGCAAGTGACAACTGTGCAAGACAAGGCAGCCTTGCTGATTTTCCTGGGGTACATCAGAGCGCTGGAGAATGCACTCTCCTCTCTTTGACTTTCCTTCATTCTGCTGCAGTGTCAAATCACAGTGCAGAAATCCACTCACTTCTTCTTTCCAATCAGAGTTAGAGAGTGAGAGAGGCAGAAGAAAGGAAGTGATAGGAGTTAAGACTAGAGATGTAATGTGTTTTGCTAGGTCACTCGGATGCGATGTTTAAATCGTCCTTTCAGGTCCAATGCAATGAGACAAGCATTTAAAAATCTCTTAAACATCACAGTAATGATGCAGCAGTGATGCAACCACGGTCAGATTCAGAGGACTATGCAGTTATTGGGTAACAATCGAATGACAGGTGGCTCCAAAGAGAACTGGATAGAAGTGACATCAGAGAATTGCACAAGCTCTACTGTCTTTTGCACTTACGCTAACCGATTATCTAATATTATGTAATAGGAAATATATGGTCCTGGTGTCCCCTTAGTTTCTCCTTGTCTTCTCTCCATTAGGCACACATGTTTCTCTCAAAGAATAAATGAATCACAGTAAATCACACTGTTAGATAACAATCTGAAACAGAGAGTGTAGCCAAGCAAAAAAAGAAAACTGAGGAGGGAATTAGCCCTAATTGGAGACTGTTTGCTGAACTCATTTAATCACAGATGTGAATCGAAAGTGGCTCTTTGTGCTACAGTGTATTTGCTCTATGGGGTAACCGTGGAAACGCCAGAGGAGCGCAGGGGTAAGCATGGTCTCCTCATTTCAGCTACATCAGTCTGGAGACCAAAGCACAAGGCGACCACTTCCACAAGCACAGATGACTGAATCAGTTACTCATGGCTATTAAGTCCCTAGGTAATGACAGTAGGAGCAGTAGACTGGAGCAAGGCGATATGTTCACTCCCCCTGGCCTCTGCAGGAGTCTTGCAGAAAGCAGGGTGACATGGGATGCTTGCACCAGCCCACAGACAGCGCACATCAATAAACAAGCTTATGAGACAGCATCTGTTTTCTCTAGACTTCCTCTCACTAACGGTTTCTCTTAGAAATGTTCTGTCCTAAAGCCTACCTTTCCTGAGGCAAGCATAAAACCGTTGGGCAGAGTCCATTCAGGAAAGCCAGATGTCAGAAATGTAAAGCAGAACAGTAAATGATGCTGTATGGGGTGTGATAAACTTAGGGAGGAAATTTTGGTTAGCATGTCTCTGAGACTGACAGTCTTACTTAGAGGCAAAAATATATCACACAAACAAACCTGGCTGACAGAGTGCCTCTCATGAGGCTGAAATAAAACAGACGTGGGAGTGTGTGTGTGCCTGTGTTTTAGTCCTGCTGTGGGGTGTCGTCAAACGGGTTTCCTTCAGCATCAACAGAAGCAGTACCGTGACAACGCCATGTGGGCATCTATCGCATTCCCAGGAGACTGTCTGTGACAGACTGACGTCACCTGTCACTGTACAGACATTAAATGAAGCCATGCTGCAGTTTTATTCTACCATTCTGAGTAAAGAGGCAATAGGCTGATTGTGTTCTGAAGTCAATGGAACTGATGGATCATTTAGACGGTTGTGCTCAAGGTCCAGGAATTCTTTTATTTACCCTTGTCACATATCTCTGTCAACGCTCAGGTGGATTTTTTTTGTCACATGGTCACTGTGAATACTTTAAAAGAAGCTGAAAGAATCTTCACATGATATAAAGGTTCTATACCAATTACAGGTTTTTCCTAGAAACATATATATTAATGCAGATCCATTTAATAGTTGAGTTCCAAAAAAGTCATTGAAATTATTTTGAGGTGAAATGGGTAATTGTGGAGAAACTTTCTGACTCAGATTTCTTAACAATGGTGGTGATAGTAGCAGGGGTCACAATCTCTCAAATACAGCCAATTTATAACTAATATACCCCTATGTGTCCACTAACCGTTAATATGTACAGGGGGTCCTTAAGTACCTTTCTCTTCAAGGTTTAGGTGCATTGAAGTCTTCAAGAAGCCAGGTTCCTCTCACCACCACTGTACACAGTTCTGACTCAGTTTCTCTATAATGCAACATTTTATATCTAACAACTGTGAATAATTTGTTTATCTAAACCATTTGATAAAACAAAGATTTGACCTAAGTTTAAATAGTATAGATGTTGTGGGTTTAGTATGTGCATCTGTCCTGTCCCTGTCTTGTGCAATAACCCATGGACCAGCTGAAAATATTTTTTTTGCACTCATCACTTGCAGTAAATATTTTCTCTTTTTTGCACTCATTTGCACTGTCACTTTAAAATGTCAAATGTTTTTCTGTTCAGTGTATGTATATAATTCTCCTTATATCTCCCTCTTGTTTTAAAGTATATGTATAGTTATTATATTTTGTTTTGTAGTTTAGTTTTTATCTCTTTTTCTTTACAGATGCACCAGGGTGGGGGGCTGCGTGAAACGCTATTTCAATACACTGTGTACTGTGTATACGGCTGTATTGACAATAAAAAACCTCTTGAATCTTGAATAGTATTTGCTCTCCTACCTGAAGGTTCCTCTCTCCACATCCTGACCACTTAGTCTCACATGGATTCCATCTTTGAGCAGAGAGCCAAAGGCCATGTACTCGCCCAGAGCCCAGTCCACTGTACGTTTAGTAACCATGCCAGCACGTCCTTGTAAGATCCTTAACACACCTGGGATTTTGCAAAGGAACCAGATGCACATGTGAGTGCAGCAAAGAGATGAGACAGTAAATGGTAAAAAGGTTTGAAGGTTTAAACAAGTGGATTCTCTACCATTTAAAAATAATGTTCCCAAAGGGTTTTGGCTTGAACATCTGAAGTGGATAGTTCAGATGTTATACAAATACAAAATGAAATTTGTATAGAACCTTTGTACTATGTAAAAGCTCTTCAAACTTTACACCCGTTAAAGAATCATATGTAAAAGTGGTCCTTCTGTTGCATTATTATAAATAATTTACAGCATTACTATAAATAAACCCTTGCTGGTACATTTATTTTCGAAAGTGTATTGAGAATAAGCTTCTTGGGCTCCCTAAAATTAAAACCACTATACATAAACACCTAATAAAGAAAACTTGGGTAACTGTATTCAGCCTAATGGTTAATGACAGGTAATCAGCACCAGGTAGTGAAAATGAGTACAAGCACATGCTGCCTATATTTCATCAAAGTAAAGAAGACCCTCAGAGATAAATCTATCTGACAGCCACTGATACATCAGCCATAATCAAGCAAATGATTATACACTGACCATAAAAAGAAACTGAATCCTAGTTCATGTAGAGAAATTTATTTATGGGGTATGGGGGGTGACTTATGGGGGGTGACTTGTGGCTGCTGACTTGGCATTTTGCGCCCAGGGATTGTGATACAGAAACATTAGCGGAAATGGTTTGGTGGTTAGGATGATTTAGCATAGTTTAGCACTAGCAGCTAGGGCTGTTTAATTTAATGGTCTCTGAGTACATCAAACCTGTATAACATTTCTAAGTCTAGACTTAGTGAAAGAGCACTGAGACAATCCAGTCTCTCTGTAACAATTCCATCACTATGCAGATAATATAGATCAGTGTATTATTTGCTGGAGTGAATCAATTCTATAATCTCAATAAATGAATAGAGTCTCACCACTGTGAATGCAGAAGTCGTGCAGAGGGACAGAGCTCGCAGCCTCACCAATGTGCTGCAGGACCTCCTCAGAGAGCCCAGTTGGGGGATAACTCATACACTTTGGTTCACCCTCAGCTGTGAAGAAGTCTTAACATAGGAGCAGATATTTGAAGCTTCTGAAATCTACAGACAGATATCACTATGTTTATGGAAGGAAAGAAACAATTTTACTTGGCCAAGGTGAATCAAGCCAGTGGCGAATGTGTAATATCTTTTCATCTTTGGAGCTGGTGTATGCTTCTTCACAGATTTTGTCATATTTAGCCACTTCCTCCTGTAAATGATTAGGAGCATTTGTGTGCTTTTTTATGGGTTAAAGGTTACCAGTATTCGTATACATTTGATAGTGTGCAAACTTCACACTGTTTATATACCAACCACCTCTTTATGAAGCAACAGAGTGACATGACACATTTGTGAGAAATGATTCATTAGAAATGGCACCTATGTTGCTATGGGGTACGGAAAACAGTGAGCCTCGAGTCACAATTTATTCCCTAAGTGAATTCCCCTGAGCTATGGCGGTGAGTGGAAATGACAGAGACACGGTTGTAAATAAAACGAGCTGTCGCTGGGCCAGACGAAATGTCAGCTATACCTGCTGAAAGGATGGCTGTGTCCAAGCTTTGTGGTTCCTACAGAAACTGAACCTTAGGGGGGGCTGGGGGGATCAGGGGCTGCAGGACTAATATGAGTTTGTGGAAACAGCAGTCTGAGTGAATGCGTGGAGCACAGTATAAATGTGGCATCACCAGAGCGAAAAGACATCACCTGACTTCACCAACAACTGAAAACAACTTCCATCAGCTGTCAGGATACACATACACACTCACAAATAGAAAGACATTACTCACTAATGGTCTGGAAAGAACACCTTTACAGTCAAAGGCTACAAATACACTGGGCTGGGGAAGTGAAATAAAATTAGAATTGTGATACGGACACAATGTCATATTTGGATTAAAGTGCTGCATACTGTGAATGTGGTTTGTCTTGCAATAAATTTAAAACACTGAAAAACACTTGAAGGGTCATGGTTCAAAAATGATTATGTATTGTTTTGAAAATTACAAATGGAATACTCATATGGAAGTTTTGAGTTTGGTCTGGAGAGTAATTGTACTGAAAAAAGGCTTATTAGTTAAAGGGCACATTTACATATTACAAACTTCAGTACTGCCTCTGAATTGCTAAGTTCAGAACAAAAACAATAAGAAAAGATGCTACAGCCCCAATTAGAATAAAAAGACCCCTTGAGAATCTCATACATGATGTCAGTCACAATCATAGACCACCTACAGCATCCTAAAAGACATACCTCAAACTCTTGCAGAGTAACCACTCCATCAGAGATAAGCTTGTCTGCATATTTCTTCAAGACAGGCTCCTGTTTGTGAATCTGCTTGTACATCAGAGGCTGAGTGAACATGGGCTCATCCATCTCATTGTGGCCAAAGCGGCGATAGGACACCTTCAACATACATATATACAGTATTTGTTTTTAATTTTGAACATCATCTTTGCAAACACCATTGCTGAAAGTTACTGTACCAATCAAGCCTGGTTCGTATAAGAACTTAATTTAAGAAACCTCCATATAAAGTAATGGTTCTGTAACAATTATTTTAGTCGTACAACTAAACATGTAGGAATCTTTCAATTTAAAGAGTGTAGCTTATGTCCTGATAGTGCTCACCAAGTCTATGACCACATCCTTGTTAAAGACATTCCTCCATTCTGCAGCCACTCTGCACACATACATCACAGCCTCGGGGTTGTCAGCATTGACATGGAAGATGGGTGCGTTTACCACGCGAGCCACATCAGTGGGGTAGGGAGAAGATCGTGCCATTCGCGGATCAGTGGTAAAGCCAATCTGACAATGGCAGATAAAGCTAATCAATCTAATACATAAGCAAAGGTCAGCAGTTCAATTTGTCTGAACAAACAACACAAAGAGCCTGTAATCTGTCTTTATTATGAAATCACTATGTACCATTCACTGAAAGATCTGAGGCTTGATTATTACCTGATTGTTAACAACAACATGGATGGTGCCATGAGTGGTGTATGAGGGGAGCTCACTGAGATGAAAGGTTTCATAGACAACACCCTGACCAGCAAATGCTGCATCACCATGCATCAGAATGGACATCACCTGAGAGATAAAGAGAACAAAAGCTTCTCAACTATCACACACCGCATAATGGAAGTGTGCACTTCCATGTGTATAAATGTTGACATACTGAAATATGAAAACATGATAAATATAATCTAATGTAGATTATTATGAGGTTTTAAT